>JAJOOO010020538.1:0-22311 GCA_029582685.1 Solanum piurae
TTACACCACCATCTGATATGCTCATAAGATGAACTCCTAGGCGAGCAAGTCTGTGAACATCCTTTGCTAGCTCTCTTCTTTCTTCCTCAACATGTGCTACACTACCCATGGATAATCTGCTAAGAGCATCTACTACTACATTCACCTTACCCGGATGGTAATGCACGATCGTATCATAATCTTTAAGGAACTCAAGCCACCTTCTCTGGCGAAGATTCAACTATTTCTAGGTGAATACATACTGGAGGCTCTTATGGTCTGTGAACACATCTACATGAACACCATACAAATAGTGTATCCAAATCTTGAGTGCAAAGACCACTGCTGCAAGCTCGAGGTCATGAGTCGGATAAGTCTTCTCATCTACCTTAAGCTATCTAGAAGCATAAGATATAACCTTACCTCGATGCATCAATACACAACCTAGGCCGATCTTGGATGCATCACAGTAGATCACATAGCCATCTGAACCCTCTGGTAGAGTCAAGACAGGAGTTGTAGTTAACTTAGTTTTCAGTTCTGCAAAGCTTTTCTCACAATCATCTGACCACTGGAACGTAACCTTTTTCTGAGTCAACCTAGTCAATGGTGAGGCTATGGATGAAAATTCTTCCACGAACCATCTGTAATAGCCCGCTAGACCTAGACCCAAGAAACTTCTAATATCTTTAGCAGAGGTAGGTCTGGGCCATTGTTTCACTGCTTCTATCTTCTGGGAATCTACTCAAATTCCTTCACTAAACACAATATTCCCAAGGAAGGCAGTTGATTATAACCAAAACTCGCACTTGTTAAATTTTGCAAATAACTGGCGATCTTTGAGAGTTTGCAGAACAACTCTTAAATGACTTGCATGTTCTTCCTCATTCCTAGAGTAAATGAGGATATCATCAATAAAGATGATAACAAACAAGTCCAAGTACTGCTTGAACACTATGTTCATCAAATCTATGAAAGTTGCAGGAGCATTGGTTAGTCCAAGTGACATGACTACAAATTCATAATGACCATACCGAGTTCTGAAGGATGTCTTTAGAATGTCACTATCTCTGACTCTAAGCTGATGATAACCTGATATGAGGTCTATCTTTAAGAAATGGCTAGCACCCTGAAGTTGGTCAAACAAGTCATCAATCATGGGGATGGGATACTTATTCTTGATTGTGACCTTGTTCAACTGTCTATAGTCAATGTACATTCGGAGAAAACGATCTATCTTCTTTACGAACAACACTGGTGCACCCCATGGTGAAATACTAGGTCTGATAAAGCCTTTATCTAGAAGGTCTTTCAACTGCTCTTTCAATTCCTTAAGCTCAGCTGGAGCCATTCTGTAAGGAGGAATAGAGAGAGGATGGGTATCTGGAAGGAGATCAATTCCAAAGTCGATTTCCCTCTCGGGAGGAACTTCGGGAAGATCATCTGGAAACACTTCTGGAAACTCATTAACCCGTGGAACTGACTTAAGAGTTTGAGTTGTGGAGCTAGAATCCTTAACCCAAACTAGATGATAGAGATAAACCTTATAGATCATCTTTCTTGC
Organism: Solanum piurae; assembly: GCA_029582685.1. NCBI lineage: Eukaryota > Viridiplantae > Streptophyta > Magnoliopsida > Solanales > Solanaceae > Solanum > Solanum piurae. The sequence goes on from JAJOOO010020538.1 coordinate 1,544, forward strand.
CTTAAGGTAAGAAATGAATCGACCCATAGGCGCTAAGTTACTACCCTTCCATTCTAAGATTGGTTCGTCTGGAAACTGAAAACGAACAATTCTAGTTCTACAATCGACTGAGGCATAACAGGAATGTAACCAATCCATGCCTAGAATAATATCGAAGTCTACCATTTCTAACTCTACAAGATATGCTGAGATGACTTTTTGAGAGACTATGACAAGGTAATTTCTGTATACCCGTCTAGCTATAACTGGGTCACCGATTGGAGTAGAGACTAAGAAGGGTTCTGAAAGAGTTTCTGGGCTAACACTGAATTGGACTGCTATGTAAGGAGTTATAAAAGACAAAGTATCCCCTGGATCTAACAATGCATAAACATCAAGATCAAAGACTCGTAACGTACCAGTGACTACATCAGGAGAACCTTCCTGATCTTAACGAGCCTGAAGAGCATAGAGCTTGTTTTTGCGTTGTCCGCCACCTGTACCAGAAGAGTTACACTGTTGAATCCGATGACCTGCTGGTGCTGCTGAAGTTATAGACTGAGCTCTACCATTATTTCCTCCCTGACCCTATCTAGAAGGACAATCCCTCAACCTGTGACCAGACTGACCACACCCAAAGCATTCTTATTTACCTGCAAGGCACTGGCCTGGATGGTTCTTACTATATTTCGGGTAAGTTGGGTAGGTTTTGGTACCTGTAATACCTCCTTGAGACTTAGAGTCTGACGCCCTACCTTTCTGATCGTTACGGAACCAAGGAGATAAAACACTAGCTGATGAAGGGGCTGGAGTCGAAGAGTTCTGCTGAAACTGCGAGTGATTTCCACCACCCGATTTCTGTTGGGAATACTCGTAGTTACATGTTCTTGCTTTCTTAGTATCCTTAGCCTGTTTCCTAAGCTTATCACCTTCAACCTGCTAAGCATACGTCATGAGCCTAGAGATGTTCATGTCTCCCAATAACATAGCATTCCTGCACTCTGTTTTCACTAAGTCTAACACCCTATAAAGAAACTTATTCATCTGAGCCCTGGAGTCCGCAACCATGTGAGGAGCATACCTGGAGAGTTGGTTAAACTTGAGCCCATTCTCTTGGACCGTCATGTTACCCTGCCTTAAGTTCATAAATTCGTAGGCCCTTGCTTCTCTCAACTCCCTGGGGAAAAACCTGTCCAGAAAGGTTTCGCTGAAACAATCCCAAGTAATAGGAGATGCATCTGTACCCCTATTCTCCTTCCACTAATTATACCAGATATGAGAAACATATTTTAGTTGGTAAGATGCTAACTCAACCCGATCATTACCAGTGACTTGTATCACTTCAAAGATCTTCTTGACCTCATCAATGAAGTTTTGGGGATCTTCTCCAACTTGCGATCCTAAGAACTCTAACAGATTCATCCTAACAAAGTCTCGCACCCTGGCTACTGCTGACCCAACATTGGCATTTACCAGAATTGGAGGCCGCTGATTGTTCTAGTTGGCCACACTCTGAGCCTGGTGATTGTTCTGGTTGACCACACTCTGAGCCAACATCTGAATGGCATTCCTGAACTCTTCATTCGACACTTCTTGATCAGGGACTGAAGGAGTTGCGCTTGTGTTCCTGGCATTCACATTTCTGGCGTTAGCTCTACGAGGAGGCATGATCTGAAACGTCGCACATCGAGTAAGAATGGAATTAGATCAAACCTTACGCACGATAAGAGTAATAAGAAAATGAAGATATTTCCTAAGATACTTTGTAGCCTCGCTCTCATTAGATGTGGTTCGCACTACACATCTATGAAAAGGACTCTACCTAGTGCGGCTTTTCAGACATCCTAGGACACTTAAACCTAGTGCTCTGATACCAAGTTTGTCACACCCTGAGCTACCCTTGAGACGCGGACACGGGACCTTGGACCACAAGTGATCCCAAGCTAACCTTACTAGCATGATCATGAGCATACTAAATATAAACTGAATAATAAAAATTGTGCGGAAGCTATAATCATAAATAAATCTGAAATGATGGAGAATACCCAAATACTATAACTGAGATATATGAAAACTGATGAGTTTAATACAAGGAAGATATTAACTCAATACTAAGCTGAATCTATCTATGTCTGAAAATAGCCTCTATCTGACTAGAAATGATGGGACAGGCCCCAACTAAGTCTGGCCAAACTGAAACTAAAGGACTGAAAATATTCAAAAGAAACTCATGACTATTGTCCTCGGAGAATGAGGACTCACCACTGATTCTGCTGAACTGGAGATCGGGAACCGATCTAAGCGTGATCTGGATGCTGAGAACCAGAACCTACATCACGAGAAGATGTAGTGCAGAGTATGCTTCAGTACTTGAAAGGTACTGAGCATGCTGGATATAATACAGATGAAATAACATATAACTAAACAAAGCAAATAGGCAATGATATAATCTGAACATGATATAGATAATGAATGCTAAGATAACTGAATGTAGTAACCAATTTATTATATGCTGAAACTGAATACTGGATATACTGATAAATGGTCAATGCAATAGAATCTGACTGAACTGTGGGAGCTACTAATAACCGGTAATAAAACCACATAAGTTAAATGTGCAGTTTGATGTATACGCCCTATCGAAAGGACCCAATATACCCGGCCAAAGGTATAGAGGCATGCTGGCGTGATCACTGAAATGATGCCCACAGAGGGGACTTACAACCTACGTGGCTAATAGTTCTTGGACTATTTGGGTATGTTGAACCCTAGTCCAACTCGGTATTATGTTACTCCCAATGGATTAAGTAATTAACACATTATGACTGAATTTCTGTAAGTTACTGGATAACTCGAACTGAACATGAAAACTGAGTATGCAACAATTAAACTGATATTGATGCATCAATAACTGACGTATGTATAACTGAATAACTAAAATATCTGACCTACCATGTGTAATTCAAGAACCAAAGAAATACATAGCTAGGGTTCTGAAATTCATGCAATTATCTGAATATTAATATACTAATCTGATTTGGATCATTCTAACAGCTAAGGAACCAATAATTTTAATATTCAAGAAATCCTAGGTCTAGTCATAATAAGGGAATCAAGAAACTTACTGAAAACTAGGGACCTCATGGGTGAAAGGAACGCACTAGTGAAATCCGACATACCTGGTGACGAATTTCATGGAGAAATCCTTTGATTTCTGGGCTGGAACTAAAGAAAACTTGTTGCGTTCTTGAACTAGGGTTCTTGACTTCTTTCTCCTCTTAACGTTCTAATTTTTTCTAAGTTTGATTAATGATTTGACAAAGGTAAGTTCTAGTTATGTTTCTAAGCTTAAACTGACTAAAACCTCATAATTTAGGGTCTAAACGACGTATCTTAGGAGTGAAACAAAATAGGAAAAGACCAAAAGACCCCTGACTTAACTGCTGTTGGAGTGATCGATGGACGGGACCTACGGGCCGTAGGTCAATCTATGATCCGTAGGTCAATCTACGGTCCGTAGATTAGGGTCTAAGGTCGAGTCTGCTCAACAAGGCTTTACTAAAACGAGCATAACATTTTAATCGGAGGTCGTATTTTAGCAAACTCAGTGGAGTTGGAAAGAGGATTCAATTATCTATCATATAATTGGTAATGGGAAATATAATTCCTTTTGTACTAAGAGTTATGACCATTTTAAGTTGACCCAATCAACAATTTTCATCTAACTGGCTGCTGACACTGATCTACGGTCAGACCTACGGATCGTGGATCGAACGACGGACCTTGCTGGTCGACCGTAGTTCGCCTCAGAGGCTAGGTAAAGGGGGTCTCAATCCACGGACCGTGGGTCTGTCTGTGGGTCGAGATTTAGCCGATTTTTTGAGCTGGGTTTGAAGAGGGGTTGCAGTGGTGAACCATGGACCAACAGCACGGGACGTGGTCTGGCCTACGGTCCATGGATGGCAACCGTGGGTTGCACCTGTAACTTCTCAAAATGTGTATTTTTGGTTTGTTTCAGATACAGGGTGTTATATGACTTGTGAAATGTTAATGTTCCTTATGCATGATTATTGAATAAAGATGAGTATGAAGAATGGTAAGTTATCTATGGTGGCCTCAAAGTGGTATTTAGTATGAATGGTAGTATGGGATGACATTCTTACATTGTACAAGTATAGCTTAGGATTACTTTAGGTGAAGGTTCTAAGTTGTGGAAATGACTTATATGATTATTATGTTTGACTCTTATGCCTCTTATACAATTGCGTCATGATGTTTCTCAAAATTGAAAAATGCATGGTTTTCAAACCAAATGTCCCTTTTAAGCATGATTTTTTTTATGGCTATCATACTTAGTACATTTTTGTGTGCTAACCCATATTTCTTCAAATTTTCTACAAAGTATAGGTTCCGGAAAATTGAGTTGATTCCTTCAAGTTCAAAGGTTGGATCATCTATTTTCCAAAGCTTGTCGTATGTACTCATGGATCCGAGGACAAGTGTTCATTTCTTTCATGTACTAGACATTTTTTTAGACTTTCTATTGTATGGGTTATGTCCCAAGAGTTTATTCTAAAGTTGTATTAGATGGTTTGAGACAAAGTATAGAAAGACTTCCGCTTGCTTTTATGAAAATGACTTCTATTGTATGGTTTTAAAGATTTTAAATTTCGTACCATTTTCCTATGATCTTATGTTATGAATGAAATGAGGCTTGTATGAGGCCCTTCAGAGTCTTGTACATCGTGTTACATCCGGGGTGTAGGTTTGGGTCATAAAAAATATGGTATCAGAGCATAATATTTTGTGATGGTTTTACGATGTCTCAAACCACATCTAGTAGAGTCTTGTTCATAGTGTGAAGTGCGCCACATTTATGAATAGGATGCTATTTATTGGATGTTAGTAAAATCTCACTTCTTCATACTTCAAGTCGTGCCATAGAGTCTAACTCTACAAGGTCTCTCTCATATTCCTTATCCGATGGTCTCTAGGATATGACCACTTGAAAGGGCTCATGCTACTTGGATCGAGGGAGAAAAGGTTTGTATTGATGCCAATTGTGGCTATGTGACTAGATGAGTCTTGGTATGATAGAATTAGATGATGTCTTTTGGTATAGATGGGTTGCTTTATGGTTATGTGTGTTGTTGGTATAAAGTCATCATGAGTTTGGAAGTATGTGGAAAGAGTTTATGAATAGTGGTGTTTAAGTGATGCCTAGAGATGTTGAGTGAGTAGACTCCTTTAAAAGAGGGTAGAAAAGTAATTCACCTTGGCTTAGAATCATCTTGTGTGATGGGTGTGAAGGCTTAGTGATGACTTACTCCGACCTTAGAAATTGAAAGAAGTGATGCTTAAAAGAGTTTGTATAGGTTTGCTCCCAAGGGGGAGATAATGTGCTTAGATAGCAAGGTCGATGAGTGTTCTTGATGTTAATGATTTAAGTTGAATTGAATTCTCACCTTGAGTGGTGTTGGTAAGATTTTGTAAGCAAGAGTTGCCTATAAGAACCTCTCTAAGTTAGAAGCATGATGAGTCCACAGTTTGGACTCATTTAGGGCTATATTTTAATATAATTAGTGTCCTAAAATGCATATTTTGTCTCAATAACTGATGTAAACCCTTAAGTTTCAGGTATTTGGATCGAGAGACAAAGCTTGGACGCTGTCAAGCAAAAAGGAACAAAGCGGCTGAAAGAACGGAGAAAAGACTTCCTAAGGATTGCCTAAACTATTAGGTGAGTCACCGAAAGGTCCTAAATCCCGCCGAATATTCCAGTGTGCTAAGCCCTGAAGGAGAAGGTCAAGTCTGCGATGAAAATGAGCAGTCGGCGCGTCGCTGAGAATTTCCGTGAAGTAGCACTCTATCGCCCAATGCTTCAAAACGCGAGAGTGTTGAAGGCAAAAGAAGAAAAGTGATAAACCAGACCAAAGGGCGGATCGCCGAGTGTGTCGGCGATCCTAACTAACTGCACCGAATGATCATCCGCAGCCTAAATTTTCAAACATTATAAATACTTATTTAAATTGTTAGCTTAGTATCAGACTTTAGAGTCAAATTATTTATTTGTCAGACTAAGAATATTTCAGTTTTAGTTCTTAAAGTTTTTGGAGACATTGTGCTTGAACTTCAACATTTGAAGATTTTCAATTCCAAGAAATTGGAAGTGGGTTTCGAGAATCTTCATCCTTGACGTGTGTAAAGACTTTATTCATCGTACCCACTTGATGGAAACAATTGTTGGTATCAATTTCTATTTCTTTTTCATGTCTAGCTAAAACCACAATTCTTGGGGTGTAATTTTGTGAATATGGGTTAAATCTACTATTGGGTGATGCTTATTGTTGGTATATTCGTTGTTTAAATGTGATTTCATCTAATAGTTGTGTTTGAACTTAATGAGATTGTAGTTGCAAATACGATTTCATCTCATTGTTTTTGGCTTGCTCGAGAGATAGGTTTTAAAATTAAGACTACTAAATCGATAGTCAGTGGTTATTGGGTCGTCGTGGGTTAAGCTTGAGAGAGTGAATCCTAGGCCCTCTCCCACACTTTCAGCTCGAGAGAGTGAATGGGCTAAGGTGGAGGTTGTGCTTAAATGCGGCAACTCAGTGTTCTAGAGAAACCTAGTTGATTCGGGGTAAGTTGCTCGAGAGAGAGAATTTACCCCCACTAAAGTCTAGCCTAGTTACAAATATTCAGCAATGTACTACCAAAAGCATCCATCCGAAAATATCTTTTATCCCATATTCATATCACATCCGAAGAATCTCATCTCCCTATCTCATTTCCTTATATTTTTGTCGTGTTTGTTGATTAGCTAATACAAACACCCATTGATAATTGATGCTTGCGTCACCCCTTATATTTATTATGTTTTTATTCGTTAATATTTATAGCTATGACTGATTAGAACTTAATTTTATTTTTCTATTAATTCTCGAAACCACTCCCTGTGGGAATGATCCCAACCCTTGGTTGGGTTATATCACTACACGCGATCGTTGGCACTTGAACCAAAGTAGTGTCCTGATACGTGAGGTCAAAATGGCGCCGCTGCAGGGGAGTGTTGTTATTTGAGAATTTGTAGTTAAGTAGGATTTTCGTTCTTGTTAGTCATAGTTTACTTACTTAATTTTTAGTGTTGTTTTGTTTGTTTGTGTGACTATTTAAGGAAAAATGAGTGAGAATGAATGCTATGGGTATCAAACGGATCACCCTCTTCTAAAATTGTTGAACCTTAGGGACAATCTCCAGACATTCAAGCAAGTAGGGGGTGAAACCATCCAAGAGATGTGGCTGAAATTCCAAGCAGTTCTACACCCATGCCCAAATCATGGGATGTTTGCTAAAGTGACACTAGAGTGCTTCTATAGGGGTCTTGGACCCAAAAATAGAAGTACCGCTGACCAACTTTTCGAGGGTTGCTTGCTATAACAACCCAGTAGATAAACTCCTCGACGGCATAGTTAAGACCAACAAGGAAACAAAGAGAAAACACGAGTGGGATACAATGTTAACTCAACTGAATTTCTTAACTAAGAAAGTCATGGAATTGGAAGAGTAGTCCACGAAAAAGGACAAGCACTTTCCCCTTCACAAGTGCGAAAAGGGAAAGAAGCAGGAAAATGGGAAAAATGAAGAAGTCCTCTCACTCATTCAACACAAGATCAAAGAACAAGATAAGGTGTTGAAAGAGATAAAAGAGAACATCGAAATGCTAAATCAGACAACAACTTCCAATTCCATGATTAATTAGCTACAGGACGCCCATATATACCAACTAATAGGATGTCCCTTTTTACAGAACAAAAATGAGTCACCTAATGACACCATGGCCTACTCCGAAGAAGAGGATTAGGTGTTAATTTGCGTCGTGCCACGATGTTAACTAAAGCGTTGTTTGGGAGGCAACCCAAAAATGCTTTTATTGTTTTTTGTTTATTTGTAAAATAATGGTGTTTTGGTTGTGCAGGATAAAGTGTGGGATGTGTTAGGAAAGAAGGAGATTGGCGAGCAAAATGGTCTATTCAGTGCATCACCGAAGAGGTCGGCAAACTCGACCTAGTCCACCGTGTGACTCAAGACATCTTCAAATTGGATTCTATAAAACTCGACGAGCCTAGGAAATTATTGGCGAATCGCCGACCATGTCAACATTATCGACGAAGATCGCTGTTGGGACCCCCACACTCACCAGAGGTTCTGTAAAATTTGGTGAGGTAAATAAACACTCGGCGAATCGCCGAGAGGATAGGCAAGCTCGACTAATGTCGCCAAATAGGCAAAAACTGGATGGTTTTTGAAGCCAAAGGTTTAAATTCTCAAACTCTTTCACTTTTATGAATTTTCATTCTACCATCCGCACACCTGCACTTTATTGTCTATTTTTGAATTCTCTAAGTGTTTTAGTCTCAATTTGTGCTCGGAACTTGGATTACATTGCTGCCTAGCGATTCAATCCTAATTTATTCAGTATCAAAGGTTGGTTTCCAAAACCTAAGCTATTTTTATCAATTTCATACTCAAATACAATGATATTATCGTGTTGAATTGTGTTGGATTTCTTTTCTAAGAGTTAATTTGTTTGAATGCGTGATTTAATTTGATAATCTTGCTCGAGTAGCTGTGACGATTGAATTCCTGTAATTGTATGCCTTAAAATGGATAAAAATTTGAAGGGTTGTGTTGGGGTGCTATGGGTCTGAACTTAATTGCACTACTGCATGCTTTGATTTTGTTTTCGGGGGTTGCGGGGTTGAATTCGAGAAGTTGGGTTGAAAACAGGCACATTGAGCCATTTGGCGAGCTGGGTCAAGCTCGTTGAACCACTTGGTGACTCGCCTTATGTCCCCATCTCGCCCTTGATTTCATGTTTTATTTGATGATTGATTTTGTAACCTTCGGCAAGAAGCTTGATGTCTCCAAAAGCACTCGGTGACTCGCTGAAAGGCTTTTCTTTCACCTTTGTATGCACCCCTGAACTTTTGTGCATTGTAACTTTCATCGGGCCTATCGTTGTTCACCGAAAGCTATCGGCGACACGCCGAGTGGTTCCCCCATCGCCTACTTGCTGCAGTTTTAGAGCTAATTCCTTCGGCGAGCTCGATCTAGCTCGCCCAAGAAATTCAGTGATTCGCCTTCTGGTTTGGTGAGTCTGTCTGAAATTGTTCTGCTATGCTTTTATTTAAGTTTTTCTATCTTCTCTTCGAGATTTTATAGACATGACTAAATCAAAAGATGCTGAAAGAATAACACAAGCCCAAGAGAAGTCCAAAGGAATTGTGATAAATGAGAATGCAGCTATATCGAAAGGCAAAGCTACGAAACTACCCACAACCACTGGAAAAAGCAAGGGCAAGAGGCCCACTTCTGCCAGGAAGACCGTTACCCTAGACCCTAATATTCCTTCATGGGCTCGGGGATTCTGCAAAGTTGTGCATGTCTTTCTGGCGGACTTAGAATCAACAAACCCTGGTGAATCCGGCACTATTGTTTCCCCTGAGGTGACCCCGGGCACTGATGCCCAGGATCAAGATGAGGCATCGGGCAATAATGCCCAGACAAACAGAGAAGGATCCCCTCTTTACCTCCCTCTCTATCTTTCTTTATTTTAAATTCTAGATATAATGTTATTTGCATTTGAGGACAAATTGGTTTTATTTGTGGTGGGGTGAGACCCACCTTTTGTGTGAATATTGATGTTCGTGTTTTGTGTATATGTTTGGGTCGTTGTGCATAAAATTGTGTTTTACACTGTTTTAGCGGATGTTTGAGCTTGTGGCTCCTTCTAATTTAAATTGTAAATGATTTGGACCCTTCCAAAAAAATTTCCACCTCTTGTATGCACCTAAATATGGATGTTCTTTAGCAAATTTAAGTCTTGGTTTTGATCAATATCGATGACTCAAATAGTGCTCACAATCAAACGAATATGAATGTGCGGCTACGAAGTCAATATGTGAACTCTTTGCCTCTCGTTGTGACTACCCAATTATCGAATTGATTTTCTTGTGATAAACGTTGCACACTAGCGAAAGGATGGAGTATTGTTTGATTTTGGTGTCGATGCCTTGGGTGTTGAGCTTATTGTGAACCATGCATGATCACACCTACAATTTTCCACATTGGTCGGGTCGACTAAGTAAGGCTATCTCTTGATATGATCTTAGGAAACTTCAAAGCGTGTGAGCCAATTAGACACATACCTCTTTTGTGGCCTACCTTGTGAGTGTGTGAACCTCTTTTCAACACCCCTTGAGCCTTACCTTTCCTTGGAAGAAACTTGATGAAAAAATGACCTTTCTGAATCCGCAACCTATAATCCTCTTGATTTGTAGTTGATTAAATATCCAACTTAGACCAAAAGCCTAAGTTGGGGGTGTGGTAAAACGAGAAGGCAAGTCAAGAAGTACAATAGAAGTCCCCTTAACCCATGGTGTTGAGAAAAATGAAACCCCTCTATACAAAAAAAAGAGAGAAAAGAAAAGAAAAGAAAAAGAAAAAGTTGTGAAATAAATTTATAAGAAATGTAAAAAGGAATGCGGTTCCGAACAATCCATGAAAAGTGAATAATGGGATGACTTATGAGCACTAAAGAAAGTGATGAAAGAAGAGGAAAGGGAGTGTTATGAGCACCACATTTCATGAGGATGAAAGCCACTGAGCCTAAATGACCATACATTTGCACTCAGCCTTGTTACAAGCCTTGAAAAGACCTTTTTGATCTTGAGTGAGCTGAAGAAAATGTCAATTGGAAAATATGGGCAAACCTATGGGTGAAAGCATGCATTGTGTTCTTTTTTGTGAGAGTGAGCATTGTATTTGATTTCGAAACTTTAAATTGTTGAACCATTGTGTGTGAATATGGAATCATTCTTTTGTGTGAGAGCATTTGAATACCTTTGTTGATCTTGAACTTGCATTTGAAGCAAGTATAGTGAGCTTGAGAATCTTTGGTAATGGTGTGTCACAACTTGAGTCTTTGAGTATACAATTGATCCTTGCATGAGTAAATTGAGTCTTGTTGTGTACATTCATGATTGAGTCTTGTGTAGCACTGTTTGAGACATCCTTTTTGAACTGCTAAACTTGAGTTTACTTGAGGACAAGCAAAATTTTAAGTTGGGGGTGTTGATGAGTCCACAATTTGGACTCATTTAGGGTTATATTTTAATAGAATTAGTGTCCTCAAATGCATATTTTGTCTCCATAACTGATGTAAACCCTTAAGTTTCAGGTATTTGGATTGAGAGACTAAGCTTGGACGCTATCAAGAAAAAAGGAACAAAGAGGCTGAAAGAATGGAGAAAAGACTTCCTGAGGATTGCCTAAACTATTAGGCGAGTCACCCAAAGGTCCTAAATCCCACCGAATGTTCCAGTGTGCTGAGCACTGAAGGAGAAGGTCAAGTCTATGATGAAAATGAGTCGTCAGTGCGTCACCAAGCAGTTCCGCAAAGCAGCACTCTATCGCACAATGCCTCAAAATGCGAGAATGCTGAAGGCAAAAGCAGAAAGGTGATGAACCACACCAAAGGGCGGATCACCGAGTGTGTCGGCGATCCTGACTAACTACGCTGAATGATTCTCCGCAACCCACATTTTTAAACACTATAAATACTTTTTAAAATTGTTAGCTTAGTATCAGACTTTAGAGACAAAATTTTATTTTTGAGACCAAGAATATTTCAGTTTTAGTTATTAGAGTTTTTGGAGACATTGTGCTTGAACTTGAAAATTTGAAGATTTTCAATTCCAAGAAATTGGAAGTGGATCTTGAAGATTCTTCATCCTTGACGTGTTTAAAGACTTTATTCATCGTACCCACTTGATGGAAACACTTGTTGGTATCGATTTCTATCTCTTTTTCATGTCTAGGTAAAACCCCAATTCTTGGGGTGTGATTTTATGAATATTGGTTAAATCTACTATTGAGTGTTGGTTATTGTTGGTATATTCGTTGTTTTAATGTGATTTCATTTAGTAGTTGTGTTTGAACTTAATGGGATTATAGTTGCAAATACGATTTCATTTTAGTGTTTTAGGCTTGCTCGAGAAAGAGGTTTTAAAACTAAGACTACTAAATCGATAGCCAATGGTTATTGGGTCATCGTGGGTTTAACTCAAGAGAGTGCATCCTAGGCCCTCTCCCACACTTTCAGCTCGAGAGAGTGAATAATCTAAGGCGCGCGGAGGTTGTGCTTAAATGCGGCACCTCGATGTTCTAGAGAAACGGAGTTGATTTGGGGTAAGTTGCTTGAGAGAGAATTTACCCCCACTAAAGTCTAGCCTAGTTACAAATATTCAGCGATGTATTATCAATAGCATAGACCCGATAGTGTTTTTTATCCCATATTCCTATCACATTCCAAGAAACCCATCTCCTTATCTCGTTTCCTTATATTTTTGTCATTTTTGTTGATTAGCTAATACAAACCCCCATTGATAATTGACGCTTGCATCACCCCTTAGATTTAGTATGTTTTTATTCGTTAATATTTATAGCTATAACTGATTAGAACTTAATTTTACTTTTCTATTAACTCTCGAAACCACTCTCTGTGGGAACGATCCTAACCCTTGGTTGGGTTATATCACTACACGTGATCGTTGGAACTTGAACCGAAGTAGTGTCCTGATACGTGAAGTCAAAGTACCGGTTGGGATCTTAAACTGGCAAGTTAAGAAATATAAGAGTAAAGAAGTTCCTTCCAAGAATTGTTAAGGAGTGATATCCTAGTAAGGGTTTTGGTAAAGGATGCTACTAGAGTTGACAAAGGAGCTCTTCCGGATGAAGGCACCGGTATGTTGATAGTTCATTATAGTTGTGAATGTTTAATTGAGGTCCCTATGTTATTTTCATGTTAGCCTTAGTATGGGTTTACTCCCAAGAGGGAGATGGTATGATTAGAAAGTAAGGTTGTTGAGAGTTCTGATATCCTTTTCTCTTTCTTTCTATTCCTATTCAAGCCTAAAACAAAGAGTTCCTTTCTGGCTTGTTTCATATTTTTGAGTCATGTGTGATTATGTGTTTCCATGGTCTCCTTATGATATGCATGTTCTTGATGAATTCATGTTTAATGAGAAAACGAATTTTTATGATTTATGTTCCTCATGTTGATGTGCATTTAGTACGAGTTGACTATATGCTTCATGAGGTGAATTGTTCAACATGCCTAAATGTTCTTTTGAGAAAAATTTCATAATTGATTCATGATGTTATGATGAGCATGCTTTGAGTTGGAGAAGGTAATTCCTCCAATGTAATGAGAAATGTTGAAGTTCTCATGCATAATGACTTTGTAGATGTAGTTCCTACTTTCTTGAGTTGCATGGAGTATGTTTGAGATGGAGTTGATGTTTCCTCCTTGTTTAGTGCATTATTATGATGTTTCATGCATGATGGGCTGCAAGTCTTGAGTCTTTAATCCCGTAAAATGTTTAAAGTGTCATTCGAGAACGAATGTTCCCAAGGAGGAGATATTGTTACAACTCGGAAAACTAGTAGGTGAAACTAGAGCCTAACGAGTGTGTTGTTGAGTTTGATGTGTGACTTTATGTTGTAAAATGAATTCCCGAGCTTAGGTTGAGGGGTTTAGGGGTTAAACTTTAAGGTACGACTCTGTAACGACCAACCAAGGGTCCTTGAGGAGGACCCTAAGTCTAACCCCAAGGCTGCCCCAAGAACCTAGAATTTGCCAAAATGTTGTGGGCTACGGATGGGACCTATGCCCCGTAGGTCCATCCACGCCCATGGGAGAGGCTTCGTATGTCAAGACCCCTATTTATAGAGTTGCAGCCACCATCCATTGACCTGCAGGACGGGAGGTGACTGATGAGTCCACAAATTGGACTCACTTAGGGCTATATTTTGATAGAATTAGTATCCTCAAATGCACATTTTATCTCAATATTTGATGAAAACCCTTAAATTTTAGGTATTTGAAGTTTGAGGGAAAGAATGGACACTACATAGCAAAAAGGAACAAAGGCAGCTGAAAGAACGAAGAAATGAAGATCTGAGAATCGCCGAACCCGTTCGGTGAGTCGGCAAAAGGTCTTATCCTTGCCTTTTGTTCCAGTGTGTTGAACCCTGAAGGAAAGGATCAAATCGGCGGTGAAAAGGATCAGTCGGTGTGTCACCAAGAAGTTCCGTGAAGCAGTACTATGTCGCCCAATGATCCAAAACACGACGATGCTGAAGGATAGAGAAAAATGGCGCTGAAACCTACCAAAGGGAGGATCACCGAGTTGATCGGCGATCTCAACTAACGATGCCGAATGATCCACTGTAGCACAGATTTTTGAAAACTATAAATACTCGTTGAGAATTATTTTTCTAGGATCGAATTTTTATCTTTGAACATTAATTTTTTAGACTTTGCTTCTATTTTTGAGTTCTATGTTTGGAGAGGGTTTTGAAGAACTTGAAAGTTCAAAAGATTTCAACTCCAAGATTTTGGACTTGGGTCTTGTGGATTCTTCACTCTTGGCTTGTTTTGAGACTTAAATCTTCATACCCATTTGAATGAAAACTCATATTGGTATAAATTTCTATCTCTTTTGCATGTCTAGTTAAAACCCCAATTCTTGGTGTATGATTTTGTGAAGATGGGTTAGATTATATGTTGGGTCTTGCTTGTTAATGATTTATTTGTTGTTTAGATGTGATTTCATTTAGTAGTTGTGGTGGAACTTAATGAAATTATAGTTGCAAATACGATTTCACCTTTGTGTTTTTGGCTTGCTCGAGAGAGAGGTCGTAAAACTAAGACTACTAAATTGATGGCCAGTGGGTTTAGGTCGACTTGAGGTTCAGCTCGAGAGAGTGAACCCTAGTCCTTCTCCCACGCACTCAGCTCGAGAGAGTGAATGGGCTAAGCTGGAGGTTATTTTTCATACGGCAACATGGTGTTCGAGAGAAACCGAGTTGATTTGGGGTAAGTTGCTCGAGAGAAATTTACCCCACTATATAGTCTAGCCTAGTCACAAATATTCAACGGATTTATTATCAAAATCATGTACCCAATAGTTTAGTTTATCCCGTATTCTTATCACATCCCAAGAATTCCCTCTCCTTGATTAGTACTCTTTGCATTTTCGCTGATTTTTTCTTACTTGTTACAAACCCCCATTGTTAATTGACACGTTTGTGTCACCCCTTAGATTTAGTATGTTTGTATTCGATAATGTTTTTAGTTATGACTAATTAGAACTTAATTTTATTTTTCTATTAATTCTCAAGCCCACTCCCTTGGGATTCGACCCCAACCCTTGGTTGGGTTAGTTTACTATTGTACGATCGTAGACACTTGCATTGGAAGTTGTGTCTTGATTACGCAAACATCAAAATGGCGCCACTGCCAGGGAGTGGTGTTACTTGAGAATTCTTAGTTTAGTAAATTTTTTGTTCTTGCTAATTATAGTTTTACTTACTTAATTTTTAGTTTTTTGTTGTTGCTTGTTTCTGTATTGAAGCAGAAAAATGGATATGAAGGATCATTATGGGTATCAAACAGATCACCCCTTCTTGAAACTGTTGAACCTTAGGGACAATCTCCTAATGTTCAAACAAGCAGGGGATGTAACTATTCAGGAAATGTGGTTGAAGTTTCAGGCAGTGCTGCAACCATGGCCCACTCATGGGATGACCGATAAGGTGCTACTAGAGAGCTTCTATAGGGGTCTTGGACCCGAAAATAAAAGTAATGTTGATCAACTTTTTGCGGGTGGTATTCTACACCAACCCTATGAAGTCGTAGACAAACTCCTATATGGCATGATTGAAGCCAACAAGGAGATCAACAAGAAACAAGAGTGGGATGCACTGTTAACTCAATTGGATTTCTTATCCAAAAGAGTCTTGGAGTTGGAAACATAGGCCTTGAAAAGGGACAAGCACTTCTCCCTTTGAGAGTGTACAAAGGGGAAGAAAAAGGAGGGTATATAAAACGACAAAGTCCTCTCGCTCATTCAACAAAAAATAAAAGAACAAGACAAGATGTTGATTGAGATGAAACAAAATATCAAAATGTTGAATCAGACAACTACCGCAAAATCCATGACTATTCAGCTGCAA
Organism: Solanum piurae; assembly: GCA_029582685.1. NCBI lineage: Eukaryota > Viridiplantae > Streptophyta > Magnoliopsida > Solanales > Solanaceae > Solanum > Solanum piurae. Next base: position 17,606 of record JAJOOO010020538.1, read on the forward strand.
GATGCCCAGATAGGCCATTTGATATCAGGTCGCTATCCACCGTTTGCTGAGAATTAGCCTAGTTACACCATGGGTGACTCCGAAAATAAGGACTAGGTGTTCACTTGAATCATGTCGGGACATTAACTAAGGCACTGTTTGGGAGGCAACCCAAAACCCTTTTCACTTTTATTTATGCTCTGGTAAAATAATAGTGTGTTATTTGTACAGGTTGAAGTGTGGAAGGTGTTCAAAAATGTGTAGGGTGGCGAGCAACAAGTACAGTCGACAAATCGCCGAGGAGGTCGGCGAGTCCGACCTAATCCGCCATTTGACTCAAGACATATTCAAATCGGAGTCTGTAAAACTCGGCAAGCCCAAGAAATTATTGGCGAGTTATCGACCATGTCGGTGACCCCGACGTGGACTGCCATTTTGACAGCACAGTAACTGGAGGTCCTGTAAAACTCGACGAGGTAAATGACTACTCAACGAAATGCCGAGTGGTTCGGCAATCATGACTAATGTCACCGAATGGGCAAGAAATGGACGGTTTTTTGGGTCACAAGTTTAAAAATTCTAATTCATTCACTTTCCCTCACTTGTTATCTTTCCAAACTCACACCTGCACTCTAGTTTCTATATTTGTTGCGGTGTTAGAATATTATTAGTGTTGATTTGTGCTCGGAGTTAGATTACATTGCCGCCTAGCATTCCAATCCTCTCTTAGTCTACACCAAAGGTTGGTTTTCTATTCCCCGAGTTCATCTTAGCAAAAATTGTGCTCATTTGCAATTGATCTTATTGAGTTGTTGTGTGTTGGGCCTCTCCGATAAGCTTAGACTATTTACATACATGATTTAATCTGATAATCTTGCTCGAGTACTTGTAATTGTTGAATTCCCATAATTGTATGCCTGAAACTAGATTAAAATTCAAAGGATTGTGTTTGGTTGCTATGGGTCCTACATTAATTGTATTAGTGCATACTTTGATTTTGTTTCCGGGGTTTATGGGGTTGAATTCGAGAAGTTGGGTTGAAAATAGGCACGTTGAGCCATTTGATGAGCTGGGTCGAGCTCGCCGAACCAGTCGGCATTTTGCCTAATGTCCCCATCTCGCCCTTAAACTTTAGGCTCTATGTGTTGATGGGTTCTGCAAATTTTGGCGAGAAGTTGAAGGTCACCAAAGACCTTCGGTGACTCATCGAAAGTCTCTTTTTATCCTTGTAAACTCCCCTGGATCTGTATGCACTGTGGCTTTCAGCGGACTAACCCTAGATCGCCGAATGATATCGGTGACACGCCGAAAGAGTCGGGGAAGCTCACTAGCAACTGATATCCGGTGCTTTTGTCAAATGTTTCTCTAACTTCTCTTCGAGATTTTACAGATATGACTAAGTCTAAAGCTGTTGAAAGAATAACGCCAGCTCAAGAGAAGCCCAAAGGGATTGCGATAAAGGAGGATGCAGTTACGTCGAAAGGAAAATCTTTGAAACTACCAACAAATACTGGGAAAGGCAAGGGTAAGAGACCCACTTCTGCCAGAAAAACCATTACCCTGGACCCTAATATTCCTTCATAGGCCAGGGGATTCTGCAGGGCGGTGCATATCTTCCTGGCGAACTCACACTCAACAGAACTTGGTGAATCTAGTACTATTGTTCCTCCTGAGGTGACTCCAGGCACTGATGCCTAGGCTTAGGGTGAGGCATCGGGCACTGAGACCCAGACAGAAGGAGCGACTATGTTCACAGGACCACCTCTTTACCTCCCTCTCTGTCTTTCTTTATTTTACATTTTGGATTCTATGTTATTTGCATTTGAGGACAAATGTTTTTATTTGTGGTGGTGTAAGGCTCACCTTTTGTTTGCTATTTGTGACTCGTGTTTTTTTTTAGTATTTGGGTTGTGAGCTATTATTGTGTTAATACTGCTTTCTGTCGATGTTTGAGCTTGTGGCACCTTTTATTTTAAATTGAAAATGATTTTGACCCATCCAAAAATTCTTGCCACGTCTCATGTGTTGAATGTGGCTGTTCTTTTGCAAAATTTAAGTCTCGGTTCCGATCAATACCGATGACTTAAATAGTGCTCATGATCTAACGAACATGAATGTGCGGCAACGATGAGGCCAAATGAAGTTGCATAGACAATATATGAACTCTTTGCATCTTGTTATGACAAGCCTAGTATCAAATTGAGTCTCTTGTGATGATCATTGCACACTAGCGAAAGTGTGGAGTCTTCTTTGACTGTAGTGTCAATGCCTAGTGTGATGAGCTTACTTTGAACCATGCATGATAGATCCTAGAATTTTCCCCGTTGGTCCGATCGTCTAAGTAAGGCTATCTCTTGATATGATCTTAGGCAACTTCAAAGAGTGTGAGCCAATTTGACATATACCTCTTTTGTGGCCAACCTTGTGAGTGTGTGAACCTCTCTTGAACAACCTTGAGCCTTACCTTTCTTTGGAAGAAACTTGATGAAATCATACCCTTTCTTTATCCATTACCCATAATCCTCATGAAGTTGTGGTTAGTTTGAATAGCCAACTTAGGCCAAATGCCTAAGTTGGGGGTGTGGTGAAAAGAAAAGGTAAATCAAGAAGTGCAAGAAAGTCCCTCTTACCCATGGTTTTGAGAAAAATGGAACCCCTCCACAAACAAAATATATATATATATATATATATATATATATATATATGTTTGTGGAATAAAGTACATAAGAAATGGATTTTTCCAAACAATCCATTGAAGGTGAATAATATGATGACTTATGATCACTAAAGATAATGATGAAGGAAAAGAAAAGGACGTGTTGTGAGCACCACACTTCATGAGGATGAAAGTCACTGAGCCTAAATGACCATACCTTTACACTCAACCTCATTACAGGCCTTGAAAAGACCTTTTTGATCTTGAGTGACCTGAAACAAATGTTGATCGGAAAATACGGGCAAACCTATGGGTGAAAGCATGCATTGTGTTCTTCCTTGTGAGAGTGAGCGTTGCATTTGATTCCGGAACTTTAAATTATTAAACCTTTGTGTGTGAAATGAAATCATTCCTTCTGTGAGGGCATTTGAACACTTTGGTTGAGCTTGAACTTGCATTTGAAACAAGTATTGTGAGCATGAGATTATTTGATATTGGTGAGTCACAACTTGAATCTTTGAGTGCACAATTGACCTTTGCATAAGTAAATAGAGTTTTGTTGCATGCATTCATGATTGTGTCTTGTGCAACACTGTTCGAGACACCCTTTTTGAATGGATGAGATTGACTTTGCTTGAGGACAAGCAAAAGTTTAAGTTGGGGGTGTTGATGAGTCCACATATTGGATTCATTTAGGGCTATATTTTGATAGAATTAGTGTCCTCAAATGCATATGTTATCTCAATATTTGATGAAAACCCTTAAGTTTCAGGTATTTGAAGTTTGAGGGAAAGCATGGACACTACTTAGCAAAAAGGAACAAAGGCATCTGAAAGAATGAAAAAATGAAGATTTGAGAATCGTCGAACCCGTTCGGTGAGTCGCCAAAAGGTCTTATCCTCACCTTTTGTTCAAGTGTGCTGAACCTTGAAGGAAAGGATCAAATCAGCGGTGAAAAGAAGCAGTCGGCGTGTCGCCGAGAAGTTCCGTGAAGCAGTACTATGTCGCCCAATGATCCAAAACACGACGATGCTGAAAGATAGAGCAAACCGGCGATGAAACCTACCAAAGGACAGATTGCCGAGTTGATCGGCGATCTCGACTAACGACGCCGAATGATCCGCTGCAGCACCGATTTTTGAAAACTATAAATACTCATTGAGAATTATTATTCTAGGATCGAATTTTTAGCTTTCAACGGTAGTTTTTCAGACTTTGCTTCTATTTTTGAGTTCACTAAATCCTATAAACCCTAAAATGAAACCTAAAAACTATTTAAAACCCCTAAAAATTCTAAGCTCTAAACCCTAAATCCTAAATATCCGTAAACCCTAAAACTAAAAAATACACAAAAAAAAACTAAGAAACACTTAACCCTTAAAAATCTAAAAAAAAACTGAAAAACCCGTAAACCTAAAAACTCTAAGCTCAAAACCCTATAAAGCCAAAATTGTATATGCTAAACCCTAAAAAATACAACAAAAACTCTAAGCCCTAAACCCTTAACCTATAAAACCCTAAGAACCTTAACCTAAAAAATCAAAAAATCCCTAAACCCTATAAAGATCAAAACCGTATATGCTAAACCCTAAAAAACACAATAAAAACCCTAAACCCTAAACCCTAAACCCTAAACCTATAAAATCCTAAAAAACTTTAACCTAAAAAACCCAAAGCCCTAAACCTTAAAAATATAATTAAAACCCTTAACCTAAAACCCTAACCCCTAAATACCCCTAAGAAACACTTCATCCTTAAAAACGTAGAAAACCCAAAACCATTAAACCTAAAAACATATAAGCTCAAAATCCTATAAAGCTCTAAATCGTATACTCTAAACCCTAAAAAATACAAAAAAAAAACCTAAGCCTTAGACCCTAAGCCTATAAAACCCTTAGCCGAAAAAATCCAAAGCCTTAAACCCTGAAAACCCAGATAAAAGCCTTTAACCTTAAACCCTCAACCCTAAACGCTAACCTAATACCCTAAATCCTAAACCAAAAAGCCTAATAAACCGTAAACCCTAAAACTTAGGAAACCCTAAATCCTATAAACCCTAAAATAAACCCAA
>JAJOOO010020539.1:0-25630 GCA_029582685.1 Solanum piurae
AATCTCTCTTTTAGATCAGTCCACACTTGTTGAGCATTACTAGCATAGACTATACCACTTAGTAACTCTCGACTGACAGAGATCATTATCCATGAAAGCACTATTGCATTACATTTTTCCCAAAGATCATGCAAAGCTACATTGAACTTATCCTTGGAACTTTTTCCATCAATGAATCCTAATTTTCCTTTACCTAAGAGACCTATCTTCATAGACCGACTCCACAAGGAATAATTCTCAGATCCAGTAAGCTGAATTGAAACTAGAGAGCTACCTGGAGTATCACAAGCCTGTAAGTGCAAAGGATGATGAGAATCCACCACTGTTCCTCCTCCTTGCACCACTGTATCTCCTCTTTGCTCAGATCTGATTTCAGAAACATTCACCATCGCAAGAGATCAGGAAAAAATAAAAAACTCGAATCCTTCACTGCTTCTAGAACAATGCAACAGCTCTGCAGAGAATCTGCAATTGCATCGAAAAACAGAGAGATCCTTACTGCTCTGATACCATGTTAAGCTCTAACAATGGTGTACTTCACAAAGCTAAGCTAAGAAGAAGAAGTAAAGTTGTGTATTAGATTTACTGAATCTATCTATATATCTATCTATCTATCTATCGTTCAACATGGATGTCAGGACAAGACCCACGACACCCTAAAATGATGAAATTGAAAAGAAAAATGGAGTCCTTCAGAATTCAAGAAGGCTCATCAAAAGCTAACCGGGGAGTAAAGTGATCTCAACGAAGCGTCTGTTGATGATCTTGAACACATGTATATGCATCGTAAAAAGAAGTAGGTCGGATGACATCAGTACATTGAATGTACGAGTATGTAATAAAGGTAAATTAATAAATAACTGAACTGATAAGGCTCAAGAACTACTCACTATAACTAATCTCAACTCAACTCAAAGCATAGGTAAAAGATAGAATGTTTAGAGCTTTACAATTAAAAGAGGCTAACTCAAGGATGTATAAGAAAATATAATAAAATACTCTTTAAACTATTAAGGAGATTCTCGCCCACGCTTCCAAAACTTTCTTATACCTTGTCGGGATATAGGACACCTCAACTAAGTGGATCCACTAAAGCTCTGCTTGAAAGCAACAAGGAGTCGTGTAAAAAGTATGATCATTTACCCATGTCGGCTACATGGTTTATGAGGGATTTGAGGTGTTTGAACTCATTTTCATATCAGTGCTCGACACTACACCTAATAAATATACATACTCATGCTCAAATTTATAAAACATACTATTTTTGAATTAGAGCTAATTTCTCAAATTATCCTCTTAAAATAGGTAACTGCTATGAAGTATCTATGAAAACTCTTTATGAAAAGTAAATTTGTCTCTATCAATGTAAAAGTAATACATTTAATAATCAATTAGTTCCCTTAAACTTTACACAAAAATCTCTCTTTAAACTCTACTCAAAACTCATATTTACTTTCTCAAAAAATCAGTTTAAGACAATTGTTTTTGTTAAAAAGATTATCAATAAATGCTCAATTATAGCTCAACAATAGGGTTCATGCTAAAAAATAGACATGAACAAACTCAAGAATCTCAATGCAAGATATAACAACTCAATAATTAGGAAATAGAATTCATCAACGAAACTCATTTCAAGAATTATCAAATCTAAGGATGTAACCCTAGATTATTATTTAGTGATAGAAAGTTGATGTAGGGCATGAGGAGAACTCATTCCATCACTATGATAGCCTTACATATATGGGAAGACCAAAGTTCTTGGCGAAATCGATGAAATTCGAAGAATGCTTGAAAACCCTAGCTTTTCTCTGCTTGAGTCCTTGTTCTAAGTCTTTGAAGTGTTAAAGAGCATAAAATGGTGGGAAAACACTAAACTACCCTTCTTAAAACTTGATAAAAACCTTATACGGGTCAATCTACGGTTCGTGGTTTATTCTAAGGACTATAGATCCCATCCGTGGAATTAATATTGAACTTTAAGGCTCAAAATTTCATTAAACCGATCCAATCTACAATCTGTAGAAGTTTCTATGGAACGTAGATCCAATCCATAGACTTTATACATTTTTCGAACACAAAAGTTCATTCTATAAGCTCAAGCTACAGCCTGTAGAATGGATATGTAGGAATTGGACCCCAAAATCTGACTCCTAGTTCTTTCCCTAGGACTTGACAGTACGGGTTGTAGTTCAATCTATGGCCGTAGAATGGATCCGTAGTTCATAGACTCAGAATACTCTGATATGACAGTCTCTGGTAAAATGGTCTAAACTTTTTAATTCGAACTTGAAATGAGGCAAAATTGGTTGAGTAGGAAAGAAGCTCAAAGACCTTCAATTTGGTAGGTCATGCGCCACCTATTTCAATATGTGTTGGGAGATATGATCATTTGAAGTTTACCTAAGTAGAGTCTTATATCAAAACTTAATCGGTAGATAAACTTTTCAACTCAACTTTCTGCTAGGGGGTTCATATGACCTTGAGTCATATCCAAATCCATTCCAACACTAAAGAATTGAACTTTTAACATATGAGCAATTTAAGAATCACCCAATACGATTTTACATGCAAAATAAAGAATTATTTGGGACTTAGCTTAGAATTTTTTTGGGGTCTTACAATATCTACCCCTTGGAATCATTCGTTCTCAAATGATGGATGAACTGAGCATGAAAAGGGTAGGGAAAAGTCACGACCCAGGGGTACCCCCTAGATGTAACAAGGCGTACAATACCTAGAGAGGCCTCATACAATCCCCTTAGCTTATCATAACATAAGATAATAGAAATGAGCGGAACTTTAAAACATTTTTCATAACAGCAAAGTCTTTTATAAAACGAAGCGGAAGTCTATTACACTTGTCTCAAACCATCTAAAACATTAATATCTTTGGGACGCAGCCCATACAATAGTTCTCAACAAAATAAAATAAAAGACATAAGGTGGTGGTCAAGTCCTCGAATGCTATGAGGACTCACCAAAACTTCTCTTATTTCTCTAGTATGAACCTAGCCACGAGGATGAAATTCAATATCGTCGGACCCTACATTTGATAAGAATGTAGGCAAAAGTTATGTGTTAGTACAAACATGTACTAAATATGATAGCTAGCATAAATCATCAACATAGGCATTAGTCAACATAAGACATATACCATAATCGTAAGAGACAACAACATAAGTCATAAACATGGTTAATACACTTAAATCATCATGACATAAAAGAATACTTCATAAGTAACTATAAAGCATACTTGTGCAATGCATGAATAAGACCCCATAAATCTCACCCATGCTAAGTAAACCAGTTTAGGTCATCATTCATATTCATCATCTTTTATTCTCATCTTTAGCTTATCTTTCATGGACAAGGGGAATCACCTCTAGTCATACACATTATAGAAGGCCTTTCAAGCTACAATCCGCATTAGTCATTCTTATACTTCATAGTTCACATTATTCTTGCTTTACTTTCAAGACATGGGGACTCACCTCTCTATGTCGATTATAAAGGCTAATGGGTATTCACCTCTTGCCTTACTTGTATAGTCATAGGTATTCACCTCTATGACTATTTTAGGGAATCATAGGTATTCGCCTCCATGCCCCATCATTATATGATATAGGTATTCGCCTCCACATCATTCAATAAGGATCATAGGTATTCGCTTCCATGTCCAACATGATATGATATAGGTATTCACCTTCACATCATTTGATAAGGATCATAGGTATTCACCTCCATGATCAACAATAAAGGCTAATGGGTAATCATATCTTGCCTTGCCTTAGGAGTTATAGTTTAAGGGTAGCCACCTCACACTCCTCATCACATGACATGGGTAATCACCTCAAGTTTATTATCTCTTGTTTACTAACTTAGAAATATGGGAGCTCACCTCACATCCTTCTTATATGAAAGTCATGGGGAATCACCTCAAGACTCATGTCATTTTATAGTCCTTTGACTTAGATTCATTTTAGGTGAGCAAGCCTTTCAACCTAGAATTATTCTATATGAGAAAATCTTTCACATCATGTCCATTATATGTTCAGGAGAATAGCCTTTCAATCAACACAACAACAATATAATATCACTAACACTTCACTCTCAAAGTGTTCTTAAAGCATTTACATAGACTCTATAAGAATACGCATAGTCTCATACATTCATAATATATGTCAATGTGGTAACTCCTTCCACAACAATCCTATCTACAACTCAACATTTATAATGTAAGCTATTCTCTCAAAGCCTTAGTCATCATAATTCATCATGCAAGCTTTACTCTAAAAGTCATACTAAACATAGCTTATCATATTAGCTCTACTCTACAAGCCTTACAAATCATTATTCACCATACATGCCTTAATCTCAAGACAATCCTAACCTCAAAGCCTACAAATTATACCTTATTACATATACTTGATCTCAATCAATTCATACTCATATGATTTACTTTTAAGTAATTCACATCTATATTCTTTCATCGTAAGCAATCTAATCATATTTCCTTATATTGCCCTCAATCTCAAGCACTACAAATCATGATTCATCATTCATACATTAATCTCAATCAATTCATATCTATATGATTAAATATCAAGAGACCCACAATATACTTCATCAATTCTAGAAGATTACATCTAAATCCTCAATTTCCCATTTCATGGCATAAAACCCAATTACATCAATTTCATCTTTCTAGACATGGGTTAGGCATGGGTACATGTAAATTCACCCTAATATCATTGAATCTACTCAATTCAAGCATAAACAATCATAATCCACTCAATTGGATCAACATTCAACAATACCCGCAACATTGGAAGAAACCATAACTCAAATTGGGGAATTCTTCTTCTAAATTGGGGAAGACATGGGGGCTCCATAGATGAAAGGATTCCATGGAGGAATAAACCACCATACCTTGAGTACAAATCCTACCAAGCTTGGAAGAATGGTGACTTGACTTGACCTAGATTGAACCCTCTTCTTCTTCTTCAACTTTCTAGAGAGAGAAATATTTGAGAGGAGAGCTTTTGGGGATTTAATTTGGGTCTTGGGAAATAATGACTTAATTGGTGAGTTTAAAGGGTTAAAATAGCTTATAAATGTGTACTAAGTCTAGGCAAAATGATCACACCTAATGCCCCCTTAAATAGGAATTTCCCAAAAAGCCCTTAATTGGGTAGCCTAGTGCCAGGCTTCACGACAAGCTTCACGAGCCGTGGTCCTCACCACTGGACGTGGTCCTGCCCATGGTCCTTGGTCCAATGGCTAGGCCTCCATGTGTTGGCCTATAAAAGTTTAAGGCATCTTCACGGGCCTTTAAGTGGCTTGTGAAGTTGAGCCATCTTGGGCAGCCTCAAGGGTAGCTACTGCCTTAGCCACCATGAGCCACACCACAAGCCGTGTTCCTCACCATTGGCCGTGGTGGTGTCATGAAGCAGGGTAGTGCCTTGGCAAGCTTGAGGCAGCCTTGGCCCTTGCCCCTTTTCCTTGGTTTTTGCCCTCTAGTCTTGACTTGTTGCACTCATACTTAGTCCTAGATGGTCTACTAGAATATGGGGTGTTACATGAAATGTTTAATAGCCCAGTTTAGTGAAAAATACACATAAAACTCACTCAAAACACTGAAGGAGGGACTAAATTAAATGAGTACTTTGGGAAAAATTAATACCTTGGACTGGAACTAAATCATAGGAAAAGAGATTAGGGTATCTCTTCTTCATATCTTCCTCGGCCTCCCGTGTAGCCTCCTCAACAAACTAATTTCTCCATAAGTTTTTGACTGATGTTGTAACACCTCGGACTTCACAAAAGGGCTAAAAGGAAAATTGGTAAGACCACGAACACAACAAGGACCATGGACTCTTCACGGCACCCTAGACGGGCCGTTTGGGAGTCTACGAACTTTTAAGGGCTTCGGGAGTGACCATCCAGGATTGCCCTAGCAGGGGTCACCTAGACGGCACCCTAGATGGTCCGTCTAGAGGTTCAAGGCCCATCAAGGGCATCATGAACCACCCTCCATGGGCTGCCTGGGAGGGAGTCACCTAGACGGTGCCTTTGATGGCCCGTGGTGACTTGGAAAGCCCGTCAAGGGGTCCGTACAAGTCACCCAGATGGTGAGGCTGCACCCAAGGTCAGTGTGAAGCACCACAGACGCCTATACGTTCCGTGAAGTCGACTGTCAAAGAGTCTTATCATACTTTGATTTTTGTTTCAACTTCAAATGATCATATCTTTCAGCAAAAAATTAATTAGGTGGCCCATGACGTATCAAATTAAATTTTTTGAGTCCTCTTTCCAACTCCACCAAGTTTGCCTAATTTTGAGCCTTGCAACGCCACTAAGTTTTCCTAATTTCGAGCCTGGAGTAAAAAGGTATGCTTGTTTTTGTGAAGCCATGTCGGGCATGGCAACATGACGACCCATCAGACGGGCTATCATTCCTTGGATGGCCCGTCAAGCCACTCTTGCTAGCCACTTCGTCAGCTTTAAGACAGGGTCTTATTGGTCTTTTCCCCTAAGCGTTTGGTGATTAAACAACATTGTTTCGTACTTAAACTATGTCGTGTTACTTATTCTAAGCCTATATAATTAGTCAAAAACTACCTAAAACCCTCATTCTCCTAAAATCATCTAACTTAGAAAGAAAAGAATAGAAAGAGGCAACAGTTTCTCCCAAGAACAAGCAAAGGTCTTCTTTAATTTCAGCCGCTCAATCCAAAGGATTTCTCTGTAGTTTTGTAACACCCCAGAAACTAGTAGACCAAACTAGAGCCTCTATCTAGGGTTCTAAGGTTTGATGTATGAGGAATAGAGTTGTAGATGAAACTTTCCATACTTAGAATGAGAGATTTAGAGGTTAAACATCAAGGTACGTGTTAGACCCCATAGTTTAGAAGACCACCTAAGGTTTGGGTGAGGAAGGCAAGGGAAAGTGCCATGGCAAGGGGGCAAAGCCTAAGCCAAATGCCAAGGATGCCCAACCTTGGCCATGCACTGCCTAGAGTTCACGACCAGTGGTCTTGACCACGGTCCGTGAAGGAGTCCGCGAAGAACCCTTAGTGTTATGGGAAGCAAGGCCCTTAGTCCTAGCTATTGCCTAAGGGACCACGAGCCACTTTACAGCCCGTGGTCATGACCACAACTCGTGGGAAGGCTCGTGGTCATGCCTTAGGATTTTTGGAGTTTGGCAAGTTAAGGGGAGCCACTGGTCAAGGGACCACTAGCACCATCACGGGCCGTGGTCCCCTTGATGGCTCGTGAAGATGGGTGTGGCCTCTGGGAAGGGGTTGCCTAGTCGAGGGCACTTAGGTAAATTCCAAAATGTTTAGTTAAGTAATGAGGTCATTTTATATGAGTTGTATTCACCTATTTAAGGTATTTTAAGTCATTAGCCCCCAATTTTAAGCACTTTTCACAAGACCCAAATCAAAACCCCAAATCACTCCTCTCTCAAATATTTCTCTCTCTAGAAAGACCTCCATTGAAGAATAAGCTAGAGGTTGAAGCTAAGGTCAAAATCAAAGGCTCCATTGTTGAAGGATTGTGCTAGGGCTTTGATTAAAGTGGTTTATATTTTCATATATGGGTTCTTCCACCCATAGAGTCCCCTAGGATTTCCCCTAATTTGTGAAGAAGAACCCCAATCTAAGCTAGGGTTACTTCCAATGTGTGGGTTTTAGATGAATATGATTCCAATTGGTTGGATAATACTTATATATGATTAATTTAGTGTTTATTCATGATATTATGAAGAATTTATGTGAATTCCATGATTAACCCTAGAAATCAAAGTATGTGGGTTTATGTCGTTTGATGAGATATTGATGATTCTTGTTAGATCTTCTTGAATTGTCATCATGAATAGAACTTATTCAAGAATGGGAATATGAAATCATGAATTGAAATATACTTATGCATGTATGATAGACCATGAATTATAATGATTGAATTTGGGACTTTATGATGAATTATGCCTAGAATTGCCTATGATTAAGGCTTATGACTAATATGCCTTGTGATCTAGTCTAGTATGATGATTGTGGAGTAAATCTTGATAGTAGGGCTTGAAGTCATAATGTTGATCACTAGGGATTATAGAGTAAGTCTAATATGATGAGATAGCTTGCATAGAATTTATATACAAAGAAGATAGAGTTGTGGTGGAAGGCTTTTACCCAAATGACCTACCTAGAACTATATGAATGCATGTATGTAGAATGTGAAAGGTCTTCTCACATAGAATGGTTCTAATTGAAAGGTTAATCACCTAAAATGAATCAAAGTATGTGTTAACTATGATAACTTGAAGTTGTGACATATGATCCCTTCATGTATAGCTTGTATGATAGCATGAGTTGGTAGTTCTCATGGTAGCTTGGGATTGAGGAACTATGCTCTCCTAAGGGTAGCTTGAACTAGCATTGCAAGGATGCTTTTCATGGTAGCTTGCATTAGGATAGACATGGTAGCCTAGGATTGAGAACCTATACTCTCCTAAGGGTAGCTTGAACTAGCATTGCAAGGATGCCTTCATGGTAGCTTGACTTGGTTAGGCCAAGACCATTTCATGGTAGCTTAGGATTGAGGACTCATACTCTCCTAAGGATAGCTTAGGGTTGAGGATTAATACTCCCCTAAGGGTATATTCCATTATATTGAATGTTTTCATGGTAGCTAGGTTGGAATACTTGTATTCTTCCTGATATAGCTTGGGTTGCATGATAGTGTGCCTTCCATGGTAGTTAGGTCTAGCCTAGTAGTATGCTATTCTTTGATAGACTAGAATGATAAATAGTTTGCATTGAGTAAGCTAGCCTAAAGGAGTACTTAGTGTGAGTGGTAGTATGTGATGCCTTCCATGATATGATTGAATCAAGATGATAGTTCCTTATCTTTATGAAGTAGATCTAGAATGACACCTATGATTAGAAAGCATGAATAGAGTGATGTCAAGATATGCTTAGTGTGGGTGGTATTATGGGATGCCACTCATGCATTGGACAAGTGTGCCTTGAGGTTACTTAGGAGTATAAGTTCTCTTATGACATGAAAACCTAGGTCTTTACTATGATGTGGACTATGCCCAAGAATGACCAAAAAGAGGTAATTATCTTGGATAGTATTATGGGATGCTATTCTTGCCTTGCACAAGTATACTTGGAGGTGGCTTGTGAAGTAGTCCTCTTGTAATATGAAAGAATAAAGGTTGAAGTATGTAAATATGAATGTCTAAGTTAAGACTATGCCATGAACATGATTTATATCCTATGCTCATTAACTATGTCTTATGTTGACTTCTGATGATATGATGCCTATGTTGGAGATTATGTTATGAATATGTTATTATCTCTTATGCTTATGTCTTATGTTGACTAACCATTTTGAGATGCTCTTATGATATTGTGCTAGCTTTCATATTTGGTACATTTTGTACTAACGCATATTGCCTACATTCTAATCAAATGTAGGGTTTCAGAGATTGAGTTGCTTAAAGACTAGGTTCCTAAGGTGCAAGAAGACTTGAAGATTTGGTGAGTCTTCATAGCTTTGAGGACAAACCCATTATGTTCCCTTTATGTCATTTCTTTATGTTTTAGACTTTTATATGGGCTGTTTCCCAAGACTTTTATTCAAGAGTTTAATAGATGGTTTGAGACAAAGTTTTAGTAAAGACTTCCACTTGCTTATGAAAATATTTTCGATTGTATGGATGTAAAGAAGTTTTAAATTTTCCCGTACTTTTCTATTATCTTATGTTATGATTATGCTAAGGGATTGTATGAGACCCCTTTGGGGTCAAGTATGTCATGTTACGTCTAGGGGTAACCCTGATTCGTGACAAGTTTTCATCACCAGGTATGTGGGATTTCATTAGTGGGTTCATTTCAACTATTATGTCCCTAGAATTCAGTCAATTCTTCAGTTTCTCCATATATTGTTCAGACCTAGGGTTCCTAAATCTTAGGGATCCATTACAATTCAGCTGTTATAGTCTCTATAATGTTAATTACATGCTTCTTGGAGAATTAGTGTAGTCCCATGTATAGAACTCAGAAACCCTAGCTTGTGTTAGTTATCAGTATTTCACGAATTATACTTGCTAAGAAGATTAGTCAAACAATCATGCTTCAGAATTTGAATGCCATATCTTTCAGTATATGTATGTTGCATTCTTAGATAATTATTAGTATTTTGATATACTCAGTATTTCAGTTGCATTTTTACTTTACATTCAGTTGGGAGTAGACTTAACACCTAGTTGGACTAGGGTTCAACATACCCTCAAGACCTAGAACTACGTCCCCCCATAGGTTTATAAGTCCCCTCTGTTAGGCATTAGTTTTAGTGATCACGCTACAGTCATGCCTTTATACCCCGACAAGGTATATTGGGTCCTCTTGATAGGGTGTATACACCGGACTCCACACTTAGCTCACATGGTCTATGTTGTTTAATAGATCTCCCACAGTCAGATTCATATTGCATTGACCATGCATTTAGTATTTACTTCAGTATTCAGTTCAACATGTTATCTTCATGATTAGTACTTGGTCATTGCATCCAACTCTTCAGTTATGCTTCAATATGTCTATTTCCATGTTTAGTTGTTTTATTGTTCAGCTTTGCATATATCCTGCATACTATGTACATTCAAAGTACTTACTTATACTTTTATGCTACATCATTTCATGATGTAGGTTCAGGCGCTCAGCATCCTGACCGCGCTAAACTCGATTTCCAGTCTGTACTCAACAACTTTAGTCGTTAGTCCTCATCATCCAAGTATGTTTCTTTATGCTTTTAATTTATTTAGTTCGTTACTAGTTTCAGCATTTAAGGGTCAGCTGGGGACTTGTTCTAGCAACTCATTAGTATTAGAGGCTTTCAGACATAGAGTCAAACTTAGTTGTTTTGGGTTGTTCCACATTTGAACTCAGTTATATGCTCAGTTGAGCTCTTTTAGATTTACTCATCTTTCAGTTATTCTTCCGCTTACATAGAATTATTTTAGTATGCTTGTGAATTGTTATATTCCAAATTCAGGGTTAGCTTTAGGTTACTTGTGACCCTAGGTCCCGTGTTACGTCTAGGGGCTAGCATCGGGCATGACAGATGCAATCTCTTTGGTTCTCAACTTGCGAAACTGACGATCAAGAATTTGAATGGAAATCTACTCATAAGATAGATTGTCCTTGATACCAATATTCTCGATAGGTACAATAAGTGAAGATTCACCCAAACACTTATTTAGCATTGAGAGGTGAAATATTGGATGGACTGTTGCTAACTCTAGCGGTAGATCTAGCTCATAATCTACATTACCAGGTCTGTTAGTTATCCTATAAGGACCAATGTATGGGAGACTGAGCTTCCCTTTCTTACCAAACCTCATAATACCCTTCATGGGTGAAACCTTCAAATAGACCTAATCATTAACCTCGAACACCAAGTCTCTTCTCCTAACATTTGTATATGATTTCTGACAAATCTGAATTGGTGTCAACCTCTCTTGGATTATTTTAAACTTCTTCATGGATTTAAGAACTATGTCTGGTCCAATCAACTCAGCTTAACAAACCTCATACCAGCCAAAAGGAGATCTACACCTTTGCGTATAAAGAGACTCATAAGGAGTCATCTACATATTGTAGTGGTAGTTGTTATTGTATGAAAACTATATAAGAGGCAAGTGGTCATCCCAATTCCCTTTGAAATCCAACACACATGCTCTTAAAATAACCTCTAAGGTCTGAATAGTGTGCTCAACTTGACCATTTGTCTAAGGATGAAAAGCAGTACTAAGGTTTACCTTCGAACCCAAACCTTTCTGAAACGACTTCCAAAATTGAGCGGTGAATTGTGCACCCATATCTAAAATGATGGAAAATGGGACTCCATGAAGTCGCACTATCTAACAGATGTATAAACTCGCATAATGTTCTACTGAATTGGTAGTCTTCACTGGTAAGAAATGGGTTGATTTAGTCATTTGGTCTACAATCACCCAAATCAAATCATACTTCCTGCGAGATCGCGGCAAGCCAATAATGAAGTCTATATGAATCATCTCCCACTTTTATTCTGGATGATCTATGTTCTGATCCATACCACATGGTCTTTGGTGTTCAACCCTGACTTGTCGGTAATTTGGACACTTACCAACAAAATCTACAATACACCTCTTCATACTATTCTACCAATAGACTTCTCTCAATTCATGGTACATCTTTGTGGAACCCAAATGGTTCGAATATCAGAACTATGAGATTCTATCATGATCCTATGTTGAAGCTCATCCACCTTTTGTACATACACTCTACCTTAATATCTCCACATACCATATCCCCCTTGTTCAAAATCCATCACCTTCTGCATATAAACATTTGCCTTTAGCTCAAGTAAGATGGGGTCTTTGTCTTGTTTCTCCTTCACTTCTAATACTAATGATGATTTAGCCTGATTCATCACAACAAATCCACCTTCACTAGAATCTAACAAACAGACTCCTAAATGTGCAAGTCAATTAACTTTCTTAGGCAACTCTTTCTTGACTTCTTCGATATGAGTTGTACTTCCCATGGACAAACTTCTCAAGGCATCGGCAACAACGTTATCCTTACCTGGGTGATAGATGATACTCATGTCCTAATCCATGAGTAACTCTAACCACTTCCTTTTTTTTTAAGATTAAGCTCCTTCCAACTGAAAACATACTGCAGACTCTTGTGTTAGGTAAACACATCCACATGAACGCCATTGAGATAGTGACGCCATATCTTGAGAGAAAAAATTACTACTGCCAACTCAAGATCATGAGCCAGGTAGTTCCTCTCGTGAATCTTAAGTTGTCTTGAGGCATATGATATAACCTTACAATTCTGTATCAACACACAACCAAGCCCCACTCTAGACGCATCACAATAGACAATAAAACCCTTTGTACCCTCTAGTAGGGTCAACACTGGAGCAATAGTTAACCAAGTTTTCAATTCCTAAAAGCTTTGCTCACAAGTTCCAGACAATTGAAACTTAGTAGTTTTTTGAGTCAACTTAGTCAATGGAGATGAAATAGATGAGAATCCATCGATGAACTTTCGTTAGTAACCCGTCAACCCCAAGAAATTCCTTACCATGGTTGGGGATGTGGGTCTGGGCCAATTGTGCATTGCCTCAATCTTCTAAATGTTGAATCGAATTCCTTTGCTATACATAATGTGGCCTAAGAATTCCATGGATTCTAGCCAGAACTCACACTTAGAAAATTTGGCATATATCTATCGATCTTTGAGAGTTTGGAGGACTATTTTGACATATGTGGCATGATCCTCCTCATTCCTCTAGTAGATGAGGATGTTATCGATGATTACTATAACAAGCATATCCAGGTACGACTTAAATACTCTGTTCATAAGATCCATAAATGCCGAATAAGCATTAGTTAAACCACATGACTTAATAAGGAGCTCATAATGACCATAACGGGTCATAAATGTTGTCTTTGGGATGTCATTTTCTCTCACTTTCAACTGATGATAGCCAGATCTGAGGTCTATCTTAGAGAAGCAAGTGGAACCCTGAAGTTGGTCGAAAAGGTCATTAATTCTCTGAAGGGGATACTTATTCTTTATGGTGACCTTGTTCAACTGGCAGTAATTGATACACATCCTAAGGGAACTATCTTTCTTTCTCACAAATAAGACCGAAGCGCCCCAAGGTGAGACACTTGGTCGGATGAAAACCTTATCAAGAAGATCTCTCAATTTCTCTTTTAACTCTTTTAACTTAGCTAGAGTTATTCTATATGGCGAGATAGAAATGGGTTCAGTATCATGAGGAATATCTATCTAGAATTTTATTTCTTTCTCAGAAGGGACTTTGGGAAGATCATCCTCTAGAAATTCACTCACAATAGAAAATGACTAAGGAGATGGTGTCTCAACACTAGAGTCATTAACTCAGACTAATGGATAGATGCACCCCTTGGAAACTAACTTTTTAGCGTTAAGGTAGGAAATAAAAGGACCCTTAGGCACTACTTAACTACTACTCCACTCTACAACTGGCTCATTAGGAAACTAAAACTTGACGACTCGAGTTCTACAATTCACTGAGGTATAACAAGAATGAAGCCAGTCCTTACCTAAAATGACATCAAAATCCACCATGTCTAGCTCAACTAAGTCAACCATGGTGTCTTGTGATGGACAGAGATAGTACAATCATGATAGACTCTTTTTGTTAAATAGACTCACCATCACGTGTGGAAACACTAAAGGGTTCAAGAAGTTGTTCTGGGGAAATACTGAACCTCATGGCTACATAAGGAGTCACAAAACACAAAATCACACCTGGATCAAGTAAGACATACACATTAATAGAAAATACTTTAAGCATACATGTGACAACATCTGACAAGTTCTCCTAATCCAAGCGACTAGCCATAACATACAGATGGTTTGCTCCTCTGCCTGTCCCTAAAGTAGCTCCTCTTAGAGCAGCTCTATCTGCTGGAGCCGCTGAAGAAGATTGGTCTTTGTTGCCCCCATTACCCTACCAGTAATTAGGGCACTCTCTCATAAAATGACCCATCTAACCACACTTGAAGAAGCCATTGGAGACTTCACGACACACTCCTAGGTGGTTCCTACCACACTTAGCACATGTGGGGTCCAACTATCCCCTTGTGCCACAATACTCTGCGACTGAGTAGGTTGATCTTTAAAATTTTGATTCTGATGTTCATTCTTGTTCCTTGGTACAGGTACACTAGCTGATGATGGAGCAAGTCCAGATGATATCTTCTAAAATGATGACCGATTCCCATTTCTGGTCTTCTACTGGCCAGTTTCATGACTTGTTGTCTTTGCCATATCATTGTGAAACTCTTCTTTGTCATTTAACTTATCTTTATCAACCTGTTGTATATGAATCATGAGTTTGTCTATGCCCATGTACCCTATCAACATAGTCGCCTTACCTTCCTTACTTGATAAGCGGGATACCTCGGACACGAACAAACTCATCATGCTTCTCATGTCTACCACCAACTCCAGAGCATAGAGGGATAGCTGAGTAAACTTGAGGTTGTACTCCTACACACTCATAGCTTCCTATCAGATTCATTAAATCTTTCACCTTAGCTTCCCTTGGCTCTTGGGGGAAAGAAGTGACCCAGGAAAGCATTCTCAAACACAACCCAGCTCAAAAATGGTGCCCCCTCTACCCGGTTCTTCTTTCATTGATCATACCATATCCTAGAAACACATTTTAGTTGATATGAAGCTAACTCCACATATTATGCCTCAAGAACACGCATGACCTCAAACATTTTCTAAAGCTCTTCCAGAAAGTTCTCTGGATCCTCAGTGATATTCATTTGATCATGTGAACTCTAGGGATTCATCCTCAAAAACTTACGGATTCTAGATGTATCAGCCACCTCCTGACGACCCACTCCTTTTTGACTAACCTAATTTTCCACAACCTTAGTCGACATCTGACTAACATACATGAACTCAACATTTGTGACATCTCCCTAAAGGGGTTGCACTTCTGGTTCACTGGGATCTTCTTGACCTTGAGGATTAGCATTCTTCCTAAAAGGACGTCAAATAGATCTTCATGGATGCATGATCTGAAAACAGATGCGTAAGCAAGAATTAGAAGAAACTTTTATAAAGTTGAACTCAATTACACGAACATGAGTAAGAAGAAGGTGAAAGTTCCTAAATTCATAGCTTCCTTATTATAGATGCGGCATGCTTCACAATGATAAGAAGGACTCTACTAGAAACAGATTCATAGACACCCTATGACTCTTGAACTTTGTGCTCTGATACTAAGTTTGTCACGCCCCGAGCCTACACCCTAACGTGGTCGGCACTAGAGGACCATTGTTGGTCCCTAAGCAAACCCTTGTCCTGGCAGACTACTCAGTGGAAGAATGACTCGGGAATGTAAAGGCTTAAAACAGTAGTAAATTAGTAAAATGCTCAACTCATAATGTATGAAAAATACTCAATACAATAATAATAGTTTGCAAAACATCTTAAAGGAAAAGAAAGTACTGAGAGACTCCTCAATTCTATCTATGTATTAAGCCTCTACTGTTCAACATGAATGTCGGGACAAGAGCCACAACATCCTAAAATGAATAAACTGGAAATAAAAATGGAGTCCTCTGGAATGCAACAAGGCTCACCAAAATCTAATAGAGAGAAAAGTGATCTCAACGAAGCATCTGTTGATGATCCTGAACACCTGTATCTACGTCATTAAAAGATGCAAGTCAAATAACATCAGTAAATTAAATGTACGAGTATGTAATCTAGATGAATAAATAAATAACTGAACTGATAAGGCTGAAGAACTACTCACCACAACTCATCTCAACTCAACTCAAAGCATAGGTAAAATATAGAATGTTTAGAGCTTTACAGGTAAAATAAGCTAACTCAAGGATGTATAAGAAAATATAACAAAATACTTTTTAAACTATTAGGAAATTCTCTAACCGACAACCATCACTATGAGCAATGTGATGATACAACATCTCGCCCATGCTGCCAGAACTGTCCTACACCTTGTCGGGATATAGGACACCTCAACTAAGTGGATCCACTAAAGCTCTGTTCAGAAGAAATAAGGAGTCGTCTAAAAGGTACGATCATTTACCCATGTTGGCTACATAGCTTATAAGGATTTTGAGTTGTTTGAATTCATCCCCATATCGGTGTTGAATACTACTCCCAATAAATATACATACTCAGGCTCAAATGTATAAAACATACTCTTCATCAATTTAAGGTAATTGCTCATATTATCCTCTTAAAAGAGGTAACTGCAATGAAGTATCTCTGAAAAACTCTTTATGAAAAACAAAGTTCTCTTTATTAATATAAAAGTAATACATTTGGAAAACAATTAGTTCCCTTAAACTTTACTCGAAAATTCCTCTTTAAACTCTACTCAAAACTCTTATTTACTTTCTCAAAAAATTAGTTTAAGACAATTGTTTGGTTAAAATAATTCTCAATAATAACTCAATAAATGCTCAACTATAACTCAAAAATAGGGTCCATGTTGAAAAATAGACATGCACAATCAACTCAAGAATCTCAATGCAAGATATAGCAGCTCAATATTTAGGAAATAGAATTCAGAACTGATCAACGAAACTCATCTCAAGAATTATCAAAACTAAGGATGTAACCCTAGATTATTGTTTACTAATAGAATGAAGATGTAGGGTGTGAGGACAACCTGAGTCCAACAATATGATAGCCTTACATACCTGGGAAGAATAAAGTTCTAGGAAAAATTGATGAAATTTGAAGAACGCTTGAAAACCCTAGTTTTCTCCGCTTGAATCCTTACTCTAAGTCTTTGAAGTGTTAAAGAACGTAAAATAATATTTTAACACTATTTAGAACCTTAATTAGGTGAAAAGGGGTCATGGTTTAGGATTAGCAGGGGTGGGAAAATACTAAACTACCCTTCTTAAGAACTGACGAAAACCTTCTACGGGTCCATCTACGATTTATAGTTTGTTCCACGGACTGTAGATCACATATGTAGAATTTATATAGAATTTAAGGCTCAAAAGTTCATTCAACGGGTCAAATATACGACCTTTAGAAGATTCTACAGACCGTAGATCTAATCCATAGACTTTATACAATTTTTGGGCTCAAAAGTTCAATCATGAGGTCCAAACTATGACCCGTAGAAGTTCCTACGGCCCACATAATGGATCCGAAAGAATTGGACCCCAAAATCTGACACTCGGTACTTTTCTAAACTTGACACTACGAGTCATAGTTCAGTCTATGACCCGTAGAATGGATCCGTTGTTCACAAACTCAGAAAACTCTAATATGGCAGCCTCTGGTAAAATGGTCATAACTTTTTACTACGAACTCGAAATGAGGCCAAATTGGTGACGTTGGAAAGAGGACTCAAAGACCTTCAATTTGTTAGGTCATGGTCCACCTAATTCAGTATGTGTTGGGAGAAATGATCATTTGAAGTTGACCTAAGTAGAATCTTATGTCAAAACTTAATCAGTAGGGAAGCTTTCAACTCAATTTTGTGCTACGGGGTTCGTGTGACCTTGAGGCTTATCCAAATCCATTCCAACACTAAAGAATTGAAATTTTTACATATGAGAAATTTAAGAATCACCCAATATGATTTTACACTCAAAATAAAGTATGATTCGGGCCTTATCTTAGCATATTTTTGGGGGGTTACAATAACTCCCCTTGGAATTATTCGTCCTCGAATGATGGCTGAACTAAGCATGAAAAGGGTAGGGAAATGCATAATAGATCAATTTAGTGCAAAATACACATAAAACTCGTGAACTCAAAACACAAAAGGAGGGACTGAATTGAATGAGTACTTTAGGAAAAGTTAATACCTTCGACTAAAACTAAATCACAGGAAAAGAGATGAGGGTATCTCTTCTTCATACCTTTCTCGGCCTCCAATGTAGCCTCCTCAACAAACTATTTTCTCCAAAAGACTTTGATTGATGCAACCTCTTTTGTTCTTAACTTGCGAACCTGACGATCAAGAGTTTGAATGGGAATCTTCTCATAAGATAGGTTGTCCTTGATACCAATATTCTCGGTAGGCACAATAAGTGAAGTTTCACCCAAACACTTCTTTAGCATTGAGATATGAAATACAGGATGGACTGCTTCTAAATCTGGCAGTCGCTCCACCTCATAAACTACATTACCTAGTCTATTAGATATCATGTAAGGAACAATGTATCATGCCCTGAGCTTTCCTTTCTCACCAAACCCCATAACACCCTTCATGGGAGAAACCTTCAAATAGACCCAATCATTAACCTCAAACTCCAAATCTCTTCTCCTAACATTTGTATATGATTTTTAAAGGCTCTGCGCTGATTTCAACCTCTCTTGATTATTTTAACATTCTCCATGGATGGATTCACTAAGTCTGGTCGTATCAACTCAGCTTCACAAACCTCAAACCAACCAATTGGAGATCTGCACCTTCGTATATAAATAGACTTATACAGATCTATTTGATTATTGCAGTGGTAGTTGTTATTGTATGAAAATTCTATAAGAGGCAAGTGGTCATCCCAATTCTCTTTTAAATCCAACACACATGCTCTCAATATATCCTCTAAGGTCTAAATAATGTGCTCATCTTGATCATCTGTCTGAGGATGAAAAGTACTACTAAGGTTTACCTTGAACCCAAACTTTTTTTAAACGACTTCCAAAATTGAGTGGTGAATTGTGAACCTTTATTTGAAATGATGGACAACAAGACTCCATGAAGTCAGACTATCTCACGGATGTATAAACACGCATAATCTTCAATTGGATTGGTATTCTTCACCGGTAAGAAATGGGTTGATTTACTCATTTGGTCTACAATCACCCAAATCAGATCATGCTGCCTGCGAGATTGTGGCAAGCCAATAATGAAGTTTATATTAATCATCCACTTCCATCATGGAAGAGCAATGTTCTAAGACACACCACATGGTTTTTGGTGTTCAACCTTGACTTTTTGGCAATTTGGACACTTAGCAACAAAATTAGCAATACACCTCTTCATACTATTCCACCAATAGACTTCTTTTAAGTCATGGTACATCTTTGTGGTACCCGGATGGATCGAATATCTGGAACTATGAGCTTCTATCATGATCCTTTCTTGGAGCTCATCGACCTTTGGAACACACAATCTACCTTGATATCACAACACACCATCTCCCCCTTGTTCAAAGGCCATCACCTTCTACTTTTGAACATTTGACTTTAACTCAAGTAAGATGGGGTATTTGTCATGCTTCTCCTTCACTTATGATAATAATGAGTATCAGTCCCATTAATCACAACAACTCCACCTTCACTAGAATCTAACAAACGGACTCCTAAACGTGCAAGTCTGTGAACTTCCTTAGCCAACTCTTTCTTACCTTCCGGGCATTTCTCCCCATGGACAGCCTGCTCAAGGCATTAACAATAACGTTAGCCTTACCTTGGTGATAGAGGATACTCTTGTCGTAATCCTTGAGTAACTCTAACCACCTCATTTTTCTAAGATTAATCTTTATTTTACTGAAAACATATTGGATACTCTTGTGGTCACTGAACACATCTACATGAATGCCATAGAGATAGTGACACCATATCTTGAGAGCAAAAACTACTACTGCCAACTCGTGATCATGAGTCGGGTAGTTCCTCTCGTGAATCTTAAGTTGCAAAGAGGCATAGGTTGTAGCGTTACCATTATGCATCAACACACAACCAAGCCCCACTATGGACGCATCACAATAGACAACAAAACCCTCTATACCCTCTGGTAGGGTCAACACTGGAGCACTAGTTAACCGAGGTTTCAATTTCTAAAAGTTTTGCCCACAACCTTCAGACTCTTGAAACTTAGATGTCTTCTGAGTCAACTTAGTCAATGGGGATTAAATAGATGAGAACCCCTTATTGAACCCTCTATAGTACCAGCCAACCCCAAAATACTCCTTATATCAGTTAGGGATGTAGGCCTGGGCCAATTCTGCACTGCCTTAATCTTTTGAGTATTGACTCGAATTCCTTTGCCAGACACAATGTGGCCTAAGAATTCCACAGATTCTAGTCAAAATTCACACTTAGAAAACTTGGCATATAACTCTCGATCTTTGAGAGTTTAGAGGACAGTCCTGAGATGAATGGTATGATCCTCATCCTTCCTCGAGTAGATCACGATGTTGTCGATGAATATGATAACAAACATATACATATACTGCTTAAATACTATGTTCATAAGATCCATGAATGCTACAAAAGCACTAGTCAAACCAAAGGACATAACAAGGAACTCATAATGACCATAACGGGTCCTGAATAATGTGTTCTGGATGTCACTTTTTCTCACTTTCAACTGATAATACCCAGATATGAGGTCTATCTTAGAGAAGCAAGTGGCACCCTAAAGTTGGTGGGAAAGCTCATCAATTCTCAGAAAGGGATATTTATTGTTTATGGTGACATTTTTCAACTGGCGTTAATCGATACACATCTTAAGGGAACCATCTTTCTTTCTCACAAAAAATACTGGAGCGCCCTAAGGTGAGACATTTGGTTGGATGAAACCCTTATCACGAAGATCTCTCAACTGCTCTTTAACTATTTTAATGAGCTGGAGCCATTCTATATGGTGAAATCAAAATAGGCTGAGTATCATGAAAAATCTCTATTCTGAAGTCTATTTCTCTCTCAGTAGGGGCTCTGGTAAGATATTCCGGAAAGACGTCTGGAAATTCACTCACAACAAGAACTGACTAAATAGGTGGTATCTCAACACTAGAGTCATTAACTCACTACCCATAGGCACTGCCGAACTACTCCTCCACTCTAAAACTGGTTCATTAGGAAAGTGAAACTTTACTACTCGAAGACTACAATCCACTGAGGCATAACAAGCAGGAAGCCAATCCACACCTAGCATGTCATCAAAATCACCATGTCTAGCTCAATTAAGTCAGTCATGGTGTCTTTGTGATAGACAGAGATGGTACAATCACGATAGACTTTTTTTTCTAAAATAGACTCACTAAAAGGTGTGGAAACGCATAAGGGTTCAAGAAGTTTTTCAGGGGAAATACCGAACCTTATGGCTACATACGGAGTCATAAAAGACAAACTTGCACCTGGATCAAGTAACGTATACACATAATTAGAAAATAATTTAAGCATACCAATGACAAAACCTGGGCCACAAAATTGGTGGCATTGGAAAGAGGACTCAAATACCTTCAATTTGGTAGGTCATGGGCCACCTAATTCATTATGTTCTGGGAGATATGATTATTTGAAGTTAACCTAAGTAGAATCTTATGTTAAAACTTAATCGGTAGGGAAGCTTTCAACGCAACTTTGTGCTAGGGGGTTCGTGTGACCTTGAGTCATATTCAAATCCATTCCCCCATTAAAGAACTGACCTTTTTAGATATGAGCAATTTAAGAATCACTCGATACGATTTTACATGCAAAATAAATAATGATTCGGGACTTAGCTTAGAAATTTTTTGGGGTGTTACAACAAGTTTCCATTTATTAAGAGTTATCCGAATAAGCCATATTCCCAATTGTATCATCATATCAAGACTTGCAAGCCACTGTAACCATGTCAAATTTCATGGTTAACCATTTAAAACTCTTAACCCGTCCTTTGAAAATCAAAGACTCATTTATGTTAAAATATTATGTTCAATGCCAACATCCAAGTCTTCTTAAGTTATAAGACAACATATAAAATGCAAAATCATGAACATTTAATCAGGTGGGAAATTACCTATTGTTAATAATTTTAAACCAAATCTTTTGAAAGACTAATAGATTTCCAAATCCATTATTTATAGAAAAAAAATCCTTTTCAAAATCATACGAGGTGATTCACCCATTCAAAACCAACAATCCAAGTTCTGAAATCATAATAAAGTAATTTGAACATAATTAACAAAAGAGGAACATTTTGTAATCAATTTTCATGAAATCATCTTTCAACCCTTACCTCAATTCGTAATTTAGAAAATATGAATAGTAAACTAAAATATGAATCTTGTAGAGTAGTTTGAAGTAAGGAGTGTTCAAACATACCTCTTGACAAAGAACTTAGGAAAGAGACCTTGAGAATTAACCTTAGATCTTGCTTCTTGAAGTGTTGAAGAAGAAGAGGAGAAACATTTGTCGTAACTTATTGAATCTCATATATAATGACTTTTGGGGGAAGTTAATAGTCATGGGTTAGGGTTATGGGATGAGGAAAGAACTAGAACACTCCTCCTAAAATGTGAAGAGAAGAGAAGACTTGACTAATTTCGGAGCCGGTGTATGGTCACGGAGCTAGAGCCTACTACGCGCGACCTTAACAATGTTACTGACTTTTCCACGTGTCCATGCAGTTGATGTCCACTTCACATGTTGGATCGTGCAGAACCCGTAGTTCCCGTTAAAATGGGCATAATATTTAACAGATAACTTGGATTGACGAACGATCAAAGGCATTGGAATAAAGGCTTCACGGCCTTTTATTTTTTTAGTATTAGGCCACAATATCTTAATACTGAAGGAGTTCCTTATGACCTTAATTCACATCCACATATCTTTCCACAGTAAGAAATTGTTTCCAATACCTATCATGCATTAGAAATCATCAGGTTTGGAGCCTATACTCACTTCATGTCCTTATAATAATTTATTTTTGGAATTTTAGGTAGTGAAGGATGATAACGAGTCTAAGTTTGAATTTGAGAAATAGCGGAATTAAAGGATATATTATCATCATTATTGTAGTCTACCTTAAATTCATTCTTTTCTTTTGTACCGTAATTTTCTTGTTGTTCTAAATATTTCATTTAATGTGCACCAATACTCATGTCTCCTATTTCACTATAGGTGATGTTGCAGGAATATGAAAATACTTTCAATTATTAGTACTTATTTTTTAAAATCAAAGGAAGCCGAAAGGTCATATTTAATTTATAAAGTAAAAGCTTTAGTAATTGGAGAAGAAGATCAAAAAAATATGTCAACATCACAAAGTAAAAGAGCCCAAAAGGACCAAACTAAAATAGGAAACAAACAGACAAACTCAAACAAAATTTAGAAACTCTTTAACTTGAACTTGCCTTCATCTAGTGATGTAAATGCCTCTGTAACACTTGAAGAATGAAAATACAAGGTTATCATTGTTATTGTATAGTTAAAGTATATTAAGAGCTATTGAAGAATGCCATTTTTATTGTATAGTTAAAGTATATGAAGAACTGTTAAAGAATGAAAATACAAGGTTATCATTTTGATTGTATAGTTTATGAAATGAAGATTCTTGAATTTTGATTGGATATGAGAGAAGGAGTCGATAAGAACTCGGAAAAGTATGTACTAAATTTGTATATTTTTTCATCTATATTATTATTGATCAACGTCTTAAGAAGGATGTATACATCATATTTTTTTCTTTTTTATGTGTTTTTTCTCTATTAGACTTCTTACTTTAGTTTTCTATGAATGCTTTATTTCCACAAGTTTATATTCTTATTTAGGCTCAAATTAATCAATTGTGAGTTTATTAAAATTTATGTTAACTATTAACCAAAGTTCAAAAAGTAAAAGTTTAATTTGTTGCTTAAAAGTAATTAATTTGAAACATCAAAATACACTCTTCATATGGTGCATATTGGTCATATTATTAACGATTTATTTGTATTTATTTTATTTTATTACTCACTAGTAAAATTATCTGCGCCTCGATGAGAATTTAATATCACAGAATTTATAAAATAATACTAAAACTCTACTAGTCATTAAAACTAAAACACTATATTATCTTACATAAAAGATTACGTAGTAACGAACATTAATAATGTAAAGTGAAATGATAATTATAATATCTTATCATTTATCCTTCAATCAATCATCTTTAATTTGATTTTATAATTTATCCTTTTGCTTCCTGGAACGTTTACTATTTGATATTTTTGGGGAATCAAATGAACATCAACCTAAGATATTAAATTTTCTAATAAATAAATAATTGTTGGTAAAGGGATAAATAAATTTTAATAGGCTGAAAAAAGTGAACAAATATTCTAATTTTAACGTGTAGAAAGTTCAGCCCTACTTTTTGTTTTGCATATATCATTTTAAAGTTCTCCATTTAAATGTATCATAAGTTATTATTAAAATGGAAAATTAAAGGGATAATGTATCATATTGGACAACAATTCGACTTATTATATATAGTTGAAAGGAAAAACTATTATACAAAACTATTCAGTTTGTTTGGGTGCTTTTTAAAAATCAACATTCCAGAGTGATGAAGTTCAATTTGATACTATACTTCTATTCCAATCGTAGTATCGAGAAACACATCTATTACTTCAAGAAATGTATTTACAACTTTCAGTAAACTTGAGAATCTATCCATACTTCATATTTAATATGAGCAATTAATTTATTGTGTAGTTATCTATGTCTTTGAGATTAAAAGACGCACTAGTCTAGTTATATTCCTCTATCTATAGGTCATCCGACACAACATCCTTGAAGTCATGTCAGAAGTTTATTAATTCTTGTCTTCTATTTCTGGTTCACTTCGCACATCAAGCTGCGATAAGGTTTTTAAGGTCTTTATGTCTTTACAATGGCATACCAAATTTGAATTTTGTCTTCAAGAGATGGTAGTATAAATATTTAAGGAATTTGTTAATTGTTGATACGCTCAAATTACACCTCCCTAAAAAAGCATAAGCGATTGTTATCAAGTAAAGAACCTAACTTGTAGGTTGGGGTCGATCCCACGAGGAAAATGGTTTAGACTTTACTTTAACCAACAATTATATTCAATTAGTCAAATTACATCCAGAAACAAGTAATTAAAGGAGGGGGGAGTGTGAATAGAATTGTAGGAATTCAACAAGTAATAGTAATCAAAAGTCAATTTTGGTTGTTATCAAGATGAGAGAAATAACTAGGGTATACGTGTTCCCCACAAGCTCATAACGCAGTAATCCTAGTAATAGCAATCCTTTCTTAGTACACTACATGCAAAGTGA
>JAJOOO010020540.1:0-24817 GCA_029582685.1 Solanum piurae
GCCAAAGAGAAGGAGGGATTTCAAAGAGGCAAGAGCTTCCTATGAATCCTATATTGGTGATAGAGTTGTTTGATGTATGGGGCATTGATTTTATGGGTCCATTTGTGAGTTCACATGGGATAAAGTATATTCTTGTTGCGATTGATTATGTATCGAAGTGGGTGGAAGCAGTTGCGCTCCCCAAAAATGAAGGTAAAAGTGTCACGGCATTATTGAAAAATAATATATTCTCCAGATTTGGTACACCAAGGGCGATTATCAGTGATAGAGGTTCCCACTTTTGTAATAAGTTGTTCAAGGCGCTACTTGAGAAAAATGGTGTCCGACACAATGTAGCCACTCCTTACCATCCGCAGACTAGTGGGCAAGTTGAAGTGTCCAATAGATAGATCGAACAGATTTTGGCAAAGACAGTGAATGCTAAAAGAACGGATTGGTCAAGGAAGCTTGATGATGCTCTATGGACCTATCGCACTGCATACAAGACTCCCATAGGTATGTCTCATTACCAACTAGTATATGGGAAATCTTGCCATTTACTGGTAGAGCTAGAGCATAAGGCTTTGTGGACGATGAAGAAGCTAAATTTGAATTGGGGCGCCGCATCTAATCAATGAATAAATGACTTGAATATGCTTGATGAGTTTCGCCTAAAAGCTTATGAAAGTTCAGCCTTCTACAAAGAGAAGATGAAGAGGTATCATGATCAACGAATTGAAAAGCGAGAATTTGTTGTGGGTGATCTTGTGCTTCTATTCAACTCTAGGTTGCGCTTGTTTCCGGGCAAACTCAAATCCAAATGGACTGGGCCATTTTTGCTCACAAAAGTGCTCCCCCATGGAGTCGTTGAGCTTGAGAACAAAGACGGAACAAGGTTCGTGGTTAACGGGCAAAGGATCAAGATCTATCTGGGAAACGCAGAAAGTGTGCAAGAAGTTGTGGAGGCCTATCATCTTGATGAAGTCTGAGTAATCAAGAGGCTTGCGTCGTGCCGCGAAGTTAAATCAAGCGCTACTTGGGAGGCAACCCAAGATGTACAACCTAGCAAACGATAGGTTTTTGTTTTCCACCTAGCAGTTTTTTCTGTTTAGTTGATTCTCTGTATTAATTTAGTTAGGTGCTTTAGTTTTTTTTAGTGTTGGCTAGAATTAGCATAGAGTCCGTGTCTAAGAAAGTGTCCAGAAAATGTAAAAAGAATAGCCTAATGGTTGCTACATGTGCAAGTACGCTATGAAAAATCTGTAAAAAATGGTCTGGTGCAGAGGTCTACGGACCCCATCGACGGTCCGTCGATCCATCCACGGACCGTGGATGGTGTTCGTAGATCCCAGGTAAGCCTCTAAACTTTTCCAAGTATAAGAGTGATCTACAGTCCGAATCTACGGACCGTAGATTGACCCACGGACCGTAGACGGGGTCTCGTGAGTCCAAAACCCTAATGCTGCCTGACCCGATCAGGACCCCTGCTATTTAAAATCCCCCAATTCTAAATCATTCCACTTCCAAACCGTTTCATAACTTCCAAATCTCCTTAAATCACTCCATAATCACTTCATCACTCCCCAATTAATCTTCCCCTCCTTTTCCCCAAAACTCCTAAATTCCCTTTCCTCTCCAACACTCCACTCATCCCCAAAAATCCCCACAAAGGTCTGGTGTATGGTCTGTATATTAATCTACGAACCATTCTGCACATCCGTGATTTCCATCCACGACCAATATTGTTGGTCCTCTAATCCATGGAAGGGTTCCACGGACTGTAGATAATTCTACGGACCATAGGTCCCCTCCGTGGATGATCATTGTAGCCACTGTCTGGAAAAAAATTGGTCTTTGTTACTGTTCATTTTTAGTTCTAATTTTTTTTCCGAGTGTGTTTATAGTCAGTTTTGGCACTAATAGCGCTTCCACAGGTACGATGGCACCCAAGAAACTAGTCACCTACTCAAAACAGGGGAAGTCAAAATATGTTGCTCCTAGCTTCAGGTTAATCGATGAAGACATAGACACAGAAAAAAACCCAGCATACGTTCCTCCCAACACAAGGATTTCTCCCACTGCACCCCGAGCCACCAGAGGCACCCCTCGGAAGGTGATTCCCGAGATAGTCACTGTCTCCCAGTCTAATGAGGAGCACACACTGATCAGGTCACCAACTGGGGCTGCTTCCAGTTCAGCTACTGGGTCTACGTCTGGCTCCGAGTCTGCCCATGCTATGGGCTCTGAGTCTAGCCATGCTTCAAGCTCTGACTCTGGCCATGCTTCGGGGTCCAATGCCAAGTCAGCCATAAGGTCCGGCCAGAATGAACAAGCAGCCTCATCTGATGAGGCCACTAGCCCAGAGTCAATACCCATCCCAAGGAATGAGGACCCTACTCCAGTGGCCAGCAATCCAAACAGATGGTGTGTTGAGGGCCAATGGCAAATCTATCGGGATGCCAAGATGAAAAATTACAAAGAAAAGATGGCCCGACGTATTACAGAGGAGAGCAGAGTCCTCACAGGGAGCTTGCACACTGTCCCCGACATCCACCGGTTTTTTAACCTTCACAAGTGTGACTGGATGGCTCGCGACCCAAGGACGTATAGTGAGGAAATTGTACGATAGTTCTACGCCTCATATGCCGCCACTCTCCGTGGTTTGATCTCCAAGCAGTCAAAGCCCATAGACCAGGACCCTCTCACTTCCTTTATGGTCCGAGGTTTTCCGGTGGACATATCACATGCCACCATCAGCCGCTTTCTCTTTGGTCCTACCACGGGTCACTCTTGGTCACTAAACACATCGGTGTTTGATTACAGATGGGACATCGTACGAAGCGGCTCTATCCAAAGGAATGCTGAACAGCGAGAGGCAGTTATACTATCGTTGGCTAAGTACATTGTTGCATATGGCGATCGTATAGAGTGGGTCGCCACACCACGGTTGGGTATCCAAAATGCCACATTAAATTTTGTGGCCAAGTTCTTCTGGTTGTTGGTACTTAACAGGGGGTCACCTACAAAAGCTGACAACCAATTCACATTGGACAGAGCATTTATGGTTGCAGCATTGGTAGCGGGATTGGAGATTGACTTTGCCCGCATGCTGCTGGTAGAGATTCACGAGAGGGCATTCAAGACCTCCACTACTTACCCCTTTCCCTGTTTGATTTTCCATTTGTGCAAGGACTTTGGAGTGCCGATATGGCATTGTGATAGGTTGATCCACCCTACAGGGACTTTGGATATAGGCCTCATTCAAGATGAGGCAAATGTGGCGGCACCTCGCAGAGAGCCCCAGGTTGAGGTACCTCCCTTAGGATCAGATCTTGCAGACACGGTGGGGCAGGCACAGGGCGGTGACCCCATTATACCATATCACACCAATACTGTCCCGGCTTCCTCTTCCCAGGCCACGAGTAGGGCTCCTAGCTCATCTCAGTCCACACTAACATTAGGAGTTGTTGTTGTCCCGTTGGCCAGAGTACATAAATTAGAGGCTCAGATGGCCACACTGCTGCATCATATCCAGCCTTGAATGCAAAAGTCGATAGCTGAGTCCGAGGCTAGAATGGAGCGAAGGAGGGAGGGCATGATGGACCGGAAGATCCAGGCCGTTAATAAGCGTCTCGATGCCTTTGAATTGAGAGTCCTCGAGTGACCAACCCCGACCATAGATCTATCCTCTCTTCAGTCCTAGTTAACCAGTCTCCGGGCCGACGTTGATGCCATTCTTTCCACCCCTATAGTTGAGCCTCAGGTTGCACCTACAACCTTTGCTGATGATACGGTGTTGGATGTTTTATTCAGTGGGACCATCGAGGAGGGGCCTAAGCCTACACATGCCAAAGGTAAGAGGCACCGTTCTAGTTGCACTGAGGAGGAAAAAGCCCAGAAGAGACAGCGTAGGCAGGAGAAGGAGGCCAGAAAAGCTTTGATTTTAGATGAGGAGTTGCGCCAGCAGAGGGTGCGTGAGAGTATTGTAGGGACATCGAGTTCTGCCCCAATTGTAGAGGTCCCGCTTGTCGTGAGGGACGTTGTGAGCACCACTGAGGGTGCGGTTAGAGTGACCGAGAGCACAATTTAGGGTGCTATGACAGATGATGTGGACACTACTGAGGGTGACCCAAGTATAGTTCCAGCGGTCTCCGAGAAACCAGACCCACCCGCTTGTTGAAGAGTCTTCGGCGCTATGCGCCACAGGTTTGTTTCACCCAATCCATTATCTTTTACTATTTTTGTGCATTGGGGACAATTGCACCATATTTTGTTGGGGGTAGGGTAAATGTATTCTGAGTGATAGGGTGAAGTCTGAGTAACCCAACTCAAAATCCTCTCTTGGGGTTTTCTTGCCTGTGTTCTTTTTCCCCAAGAGACTGTTTAATTTCTGTTGAACCGGCATGTGTTAGGATCGTATGTGTTAGAAGCATGAATAAGAATGAAGCATAATGGCTTATAACAAAATGATACCCGTCCAAATTTTGTGATGTGTGCTAGAATTGGTAGGTTAAGATAAGTTAAATGTGTTGTATCTGAGTATGCCATGATAATGAATCAACTTAATGGCATCACTTAAGCTAAAACTTGAACTGGGTAATCTGGTAATGAAACTATGTGCCAAGAGTGTGTGAGACTAGTTGATTGTTCAAACAGTTTATATGCCAATCTAGAACTTGCCCGGTTAGTCCTTCTAAGACAATCTACTCTAGAGGCTAGGAAGTGATCATAGGCCCTTGTTCTGATAAGTCCACAAATTTCCTAAAAGAAGAGTCCAACCAAATGAAATAAATTATCCCTTTGATCCAAATTCTTTGAGCCTAAAATTAGACCATTTCTTTATAAACCCCGAACTCACCTTCCCATAATCGACTGTGTTGGCCCCGATCCCTCATTGGACATGTGCACCTCGACTTAGGCCAAAAGCCTAAGTTCAAGGTGGCTAATGTAAAACAAAGTAACCTTAATCTTGGCCCTGACTCAACATCGGGTATTGTGCACCTCAACCAATGGAAAATACATAAGTGGAGGGTGGCTATGAAAGAGGAAACCGAAAGAAAAATGTGTATGAAAAGAGTTTGATGTTGAAAAAAAAAAGGAAAGAATGTGACTTGTTGAAAGCTATAGAAAAGAATAAAATGCAAAAATATAAAAAATAAAAAAAAGCTACAAAGTCTAAAGTCACATCCATGGTTGAAGAAAATCAAGGGAAATAAGGTAAAATAGGAGGATGGCAAAACTAGGGCAAAAGGAGGTTGAAAGCCTAGTTTAATGTCAAGGAGGGCATAAAGTCACTAAGAAGTAACCATATGTATCACACCTGACCCTGAGCCTACGCTACAAGCCAAGAAAGTGCTATAGTGATCCTAGAGTCTAGTTTGGAGAGTCTAAGCAGTGATAATAAGGACAAGCCTATGGTACTGAGCACTAACTGTACTTGAAGTTATTTCTGAGTGTGAGTGTTGAATGGATCCTTCTACTCAAAGTCATAGTCATTGTGTGAAAGAAAAGGGATTTCGTTTGAAGTAAGGGCACTAGTTGCATTGTCTGAAAGTTGGTACTTTGGTGATAGTAAAACAGGGTATGTTGTGTGTTGGTTGGTCGATCGTTGTCATGGTTTGATCCGCATGAATTAGCTTGTCGATTCTAAGAGAACAAATTTTGCACCCGGAAAGTGAGTGGGATAGAGAGCCATGTGATTTCTTGCGTATGAAATGCTTGCTTCTATACAAGTGTCGTTTAGAGTCTTAGTGCGTCGCTTGAGGACAAACAACTAATTTAAGTTGTGAGTGTTGATATACCGTGACTTTACGGTATTTTTAAGACATTTCACTTACAAGTTGTGTGTGTCTAGGGCCTTTTTGTATTGGTTTTAGGTGTTTTTATCATATTTTGCAGGAAAGTTGTTCAGGCGCGGAAGTAAAGACACAACTGAAAGAAATGCAGAAAAGGGAATCTATGGAGATGATCTACGAACCGTAGGTCTATTGATACTCCATAGATGGTGGTCGTAGATGAGCAGGCATGGCATAGAAGGCAAATCAGGGAAATCTAACTAAGTGTGGAACCACGGTGACCATTGATGGTCCGTAGATTGATCTACGGACTGTACTATTGATCCGTAGATTGATACTGCGAGGGTTCCAGTACCTGATGTTTGAAGATTACAAGTATGGAGCTACGGAGAGGGATTTACGGACCATAGATCAATCTACGGTCCATAGACCATCAATCAATAATCTTGGTTTTAAAACCTCTCTCTCGCGCAAGCCAAAAACACAAAGGTAGAACAACATTTGCAACTACAATTCTTTAAATTAAACCACAATTAATGATTGAAATAACTTCTACACAACATTTAATATCATAATTAGCAATAACCATAAGGTAAATTACCCCATAATCAAGCTAGACATCATAAGATTATAAAAATCGTTACCAAATTGAGTTTCCATCAACTGGATAATATTAATTTCGTCTTTACAAAGGTCCAAATTAAAGAATCTCAAAGACCCACTTCAAATTTCTTAAAACTGAAAAACTTTAATTCTTCAAAGCTAAGGAAAACTTGTCTCAATACTCAGAGTTCAAACTATCCCAAAAAATCTCTAGATTAAAAAAGATGCTAAACTAAATGTTTAAAACTTTATTTATACTTACGAAAAATATGCTACGAAGGGCCACTCTTCGTAGCCACCTTGTGAGAGTGTGATTCTATCTTGGCACCGTTTGAGCCTATCTTTTACATTGGAAGAACCTTGAACAGAGGTGACCCTTTTGTTTTCCCCCTATAATCTTCATGAGGCATTATTTGTTAAAAATAGCCAACTTAGGCCAAAATCCTAAGTTGGGGTGTGGTGAAAAAGGAGGTAAATCAAGAAGTGTTACAAATCCCCCCCCCCCCTCTTTGAAAGATCTTTTTGAAAAAGATGGCACCCCTCTATATAATAAAAAGAAGAAAAAAGGGAAAAGATGAATAAGATTGAAAAAGAGAAATATTGTTGAAATAAAGTTTGTGAAGTGAGCAAAAGAAATGACATATCTAATAAGTTGTGCTTAAAAGGATAGGGTGTGGATTTTGAGAATTAAAAAGTGTTGTGGAGTAGGCAAAAGAATGAAATGCAGGTCATGTTTCATTAAGGTAGAAGTCACACAACCTAAAAGATCTTACTTTCACATGCAGCCCTGTTGATAGCGTTAAAAGACCTTTGTGATTTTGAATGAGCTAGTTATCTTGTTGGTTGGAAAATACGGGCAAGACTATGAGAAATGATCATGCATCTATTTGTTGTTGAGAGGGTAAGAGTTGTTTGTGATTCCTATATGCTGACATTTATGTTACTCTTTGTGTGATGATGGAATCATTGTAGGTGTGAGGGCATTCGAGTGTTTATGTTGGGCTTGAGCTTGCCTTAGAAGCAAGCATTGTGAACTTGAGTTCATTTGATGATGTTTAGACACAATTGAACATTGCAGGTATAGTTTGAACCTCTTGTGTGCATGTGTGTGAGTCTTGAGTAGCCATGATTGTAAACAACCTTGTTGAATGATTGATCTTGAGTTTCACTTTAGGACAAGCAAAAAATTAAATTGGGGGTGTTGATGAGTCCTAGATTTTAACTTACTTAGGGCTTTGTTTTGATAGTTTATAGTCCTCAAATGCCTAGTTTATGCTATGAACTAATGTTAAAAGGTTGATTTGTAGCAAGGCAAGGACACTGCCGGGCAAAAAAGAACTAAAAAGATGAAAAAGGCTGAAGATAGCAAAATGTTGAGAATCGCCAAAGCCACTCGGTGACCCACCGAGTGGCACTTCAGCTCACCTAAAGTTCCACACTGCCAGCCCTGGGAGAAGCCAACTAGGCGATGTATTTGGACATCGGCGGACCTCCGACGTGATCGGCGAAACATTCTGGATCGCCTAAAGTCATAGAACCTTGAGGAATAAGAGACGAGGAAGTCCGCCGATGAGCTGGAGCGATTGGCATGTCGCTGACCTGGTCGGCAACGCTCGACTTACCTCACATAATGGTCCTTGGAACTGAAATTTGAAAAACTATAAATCGAATTTTAATAGTATTCAAAAGTGTGTTGATTTTATTATTGAAGTCCAGTTTTAGTGTTCTTCCATTTTTTGTAGAGTTTTCATCGTATTTTCCATTAGAGAACAACTTTGAAGGGTTCTTAAAGTAGATTTGAAGTGGGTCTTAGATTTGTAGCACTTTGGATCATGTTAAAGTCTTTGAATGCAATACCCAAATCATGGAGCATGTTTTTGGTATTGAATTCTATCTTTTTATGATGCTTGGCTAAAACCTTATTCTTGGGGTGTGATCTTGTTACTATTTCTCTTATTAGCTTATGGGTATTGTTGTTTAATGATTTAAATGTTGTTTTAATATGGGTTTATTGATAGTAGAGTAGTAATTTATTAATTGTAGTTGCAAATACAATTTTAGCTTAGTGTTTTGGGCTTGCTCGAGAGAGAGGTTCTACAACTAAGGTTATCGATTCATGATTGTAGAATGTGGGTTGTTATGGGTTCAGCTCCAGCGAGTGAATCTTAACTCATTCCTACATATCTAGCTCGAGAGAGTAGATAAATTAAGGTCTTGGGTTGCTTCGTAGTATCAAGCTTGTCGAGGTTCGAAAGAACTCGCCTGAACCGTAATAGTTGACCGAGAGAAAACTATTGCACCTATAGTATGACCTACCCACATCAATTCAACAATTTATTAATAAACTTCAGTTACCCATATAGCATAATAAGCCTATAGTTGATCACATCTCACGAATTCCTTCCTACTTGTCTAATCCCCTATTTTAGTGATTATTATTGTTGTTAATTAACACATTTAAACCCCCCATCTGACATTCATTGTCAAACCTTTGACTTATTTAGTTTGAATTCAATAATGTCTACTTCTATAACCCAGTAGTATCGCATCTCTACTTCCTAATAGAATTTGATATGGTACCGCTACCTATGGGTTCGACCCCAACCTTTCGTTGGGTTATATACTAAATTACGATCTCCTACACGTAGTATTGGATGAGGTGTAGTTGAGCGTTTATAAGTTAGTTGAATCCCCCAAGGATGGTGTTATCATTCACAACGGTTCAGATTCATCCATTGTGGTAGAGGTAAAAGACAAACAA
Organism: Solanum piurae; assembly: GCA_029582685.1. Taxonomy (NCBI): domain Eukaryota; kingdom Viridiplantae; phylum Streptophyta; class Magnoliopsida; order Solanales; family Solanaceae; genus Solanum; species Solanum piurae. The sequence continues at coordinate 9,139 of JAJOOO010020540.1, forward strand.
GGTCTTGATCTGGCCTTGGTTGAATTGAAGCAAGCAGTTCTTAAAATTTCCTTAATAGCTCTCTCCCAATGGGGGAGATAGTGTACTTCGATATCAAGGTCATTTGTGTGTCCCTAATGTTGTTGACTAGAGACACCAAATCTTATCAAAAGCCCATAATTCTTGAAACACTCGAGAGCCACCAAGATGTACCGTGACTTGAGAGAGGTCTATTCGTGAAATGGCATGAAGAACGATATTGTAGAAATTGTGGCTAAGTGTCCTAATTGTCAAGAAGTGAAAGTTGAGCAACAAAAGTCGGGAGTCTTATCACAAGATATTCGTATTCCTACTTGGAAGTGGGAAGCATTTCATCATTTGTTTGCCACACACTCGGTGACAACATTCCTAGATTTGGGTTATTGTAGATCAAATGACAAAATGGGCTCATTTCATTTCCGCCAAGGTTTCTTATTCGGTGGAGGACTATCCTATGTTGAACTTAAGGGAAATAGTGAGGTTGCATGGAGTGCCCTTATGAATTATCTCCGATCGTAGAACTCAATTCAAGTTCCAGTTTTGGAAATCTTTCTAAAAGGATCTTGGCACTCGTGTTAAGTTTAGTATAACTTTTCATTCACAAACCGATGGACAAATGGAGTGTACAATTCAGACTTTGGAAGACATATTAAGGGTATGTGTAATTGACTTTAAGGGTTATTGGGACGATCATTTGCCTTTGATTGAGTTTGCGTACAATAGAAGCTATCATTCAAACATTGGTATTGCGTCATTTGAAGCTTTATATGGTAGGTTTGTAGATCTCTTATAGGTTGGTGTGAGGTGGGTGAATTTTCCTTGATAGGTACCGAGTTGGTACATTAAGCTATGGAGAAAGTTCGGCTTATTAGAGAAAGGTTGAAAATGGGTCAATGTCGGCAAAACACCTATGCCTATGTTAGAAGAAGAGATCTTGAGTTTGAGATAAATCATTGGGTTTACTTGAAAATTTCATTCATGAAGGGTATAATTGATGAGTCAGGAATTTTCACTCATTTAGGATTTATTATTCAATGATGTAGTGTCCTCAATGCCTATTTTACGCTCATAACTTATGTTAATATGTTGATACGCAGCAATGAAGGTTTAAGAATGAGGAAAGGACATTATAATACGAAAAGGAGCAAAAAAATTGGAAAAATGAAGAAAAGAGAACCTGGAGCTCGCAAAAGCCACTCGACAACTTACCTAGTCAGCCTCCAGCTCGCCTAAAGTTCTAGTGAAGTAGTTTGTGGACGAAACAGCCTTGGTGAGCAAAAAGTTGATTCGCCAACGCGTCGAATGGATTGGCGACAACAATCAAGCTCGCCAAAAGTTCCAGAACAATTTGATGGAAACTTGGCAGATCGTCGAATGGGTCGGTGATCCTGACATACTTCACCGAGTTTACTTCGTGCTGAGTTTTTTTGATTGTATAAATACAATTTTTGAAATAATAAAAGGCGCTCCCACACTGTGTATTTTTGAGTCTTTGAATGTTATTACATTTATCACATTGTAAAATATCCTTAGAAAAGTTTTGAGATTTATATTTGGAGATTGTTAGATTTAGCTTTGATTTCAATAATTGGGTACAATAGATCATTAGCAACTCATATGGAAAACTTTGTTGATAACAATTTCTTGCTTTTCATTATGCTTTGCTAAAACCCCTTTACCTTAAGGGTGAGATCATGTAGTAGAATGCATGAATTAGCTGATGGGTTTTACTAATTGATGATTTATTATTGTTTTTAAATGAGCTCAATTATTTGTTCATATTTTAATTGAAGAATTGAAGTTGCAAATTCAATTCTACCTTAGATCTATATACTTGCTTGAGAAAGAAGTAATAGAGTAGAATGACTGATTGATAGTTGTATTGATTGCGTCTTTAAAATCTAGCTTGAAAAGGGGAATTTGATTGCGTCTTTACAAACCCAACTTGCAAGAGAGGGTTAATTAAGGTATTAGATAGTTTGGTAGTGTTAAGCTTGTTGAGGTTCAAGAGAACTCACTTGAAACGCAATAGATGATTGAGAGATAGCTATTGTAACCAAAATCTAGCCTACCCATTGAGATTCAACAACTTTAAGCAACTAGTAGTTACCCATTATGCGAAATTAGCATTCGACTTATCACATTCCTAAGGTCCGATCTGTAATTGTTTTCTTCTTGTGTTAAGTATTTTTATCATTAATTTGTTACTAATTCCCTCCATTTGATATTAATCACTGAAACTTTGTGAATTATTTTCTTGTTACGAAGCCTTTACTTCTACACATCATTAGGACACAGTTTTACTTCCAAACTGAATTCTCTACCGTGTCACTACCTGTGGGATCGACCCCAACTGTTAGTTGGGTTTATACTTGTTAGAGACTGCCTAAACTTAGAATTTGATGAAGTGTAGTTGAGTGTTATCAGTAACAAGGAGTGGTAAGAAAGGGAAGCTTAGTCCTCAATATGTAGGTCCATACTGGATTTTTGAGGCATATTGGCAAGGTTGCATATGAGTTTGATTTGCCTCATGATTTTGCATCGGTGCATCCAAGTTTTCACGTCTCCTTGTTGAAGAAATGTGTTGGATATTCCACATCTATTGTTCCATTCGAAGGTTTCGGAGTTAAGGAGAATCTCTCTTATGAGGAGGTTTTGGTTGAGATTACTGGCAAGCAATTCAAGAAGTTCAGAAACAGAGAAATTACTTTCGTGGAAGTTCTTCGGAGGAATCAGTTAGTTGAGGGTACTACTTGGTAGGCCGAGGCCAATATGATGTCCCGTTGTCCTCATCTCTTTCCTTCTAATTCTCCTCTAGCTTGAGATATTTAATCCTCATGGTTTACTCTTTTTGTGTCTCGTGTCTTAGATATTCTCATGATTTCTTCAATATGCATGATTCACGAAAAGCCTAATTTTTTGAGGAAATGAGTTAACTCTATTGATTTCTTCATGATTATGTGCATTTGAGTGTGAGTTTTATATAGACTTCATGATATGATGTTCCGAACATGCTTTATCTTGGAGTAGTTGTTTTTCCCTCAGATATGTGCATTTATGTAATTGCATTCATGTTGGGCTGTTGATTTAAGTTCCTACCCTCTTTATGATATCTTGAACTCATTCAAGGATGAATCTTCCAAAGGATGTCTAAAATTACAACTTTCTTTAGGATCTGGTTCCAATTTTGATGGAGTCACATAGGGTCAGTGGACTGGCACACACACCGTAGGTCAGGCCGTGGTTGGCGATTCCAAGATCCCAAAATGTCAAATTCTAGTACTTTTCCTAAGGTTCACCTTGACGGTATGTCAACCTATGTACGAGTCGTAGGTTGGTTTCGTAGGTGAGTCCGAAACATAGAGAATTAATTTTTTGACTCAGAAATTGAAACCCACGACTGGGTATGTACCACCCATAGGTGGACCCATGGAAAGTACATGGGTCTGTCATTGGGGTCCCAAAAATCTAGTCTCTGACCCCAAACGACAACCAATGAAAACGGTTCGTGGTCTAACCAACGAACCATCGATTTGGCCATCGACGAAAGTAGGAAGTTTTTTTTAAGGGCTTTTGGGTCTTTTCATACTTTTTCTAGTCTAATACGATGCCATTTTTCCATTTATTATAAGCCTTATAGATGTCACGACCCACGGGTACACCCTAGACGTAACATGGCATACAAGACCCCGAGAGGCCTCATATAAGCCACCTAGCTTTCATAAAATAAGATAATAGAAATGAGCGAAAATTAAAACATTTTCAGGAACATCAAAGTCATTTATAAACGAAGCGGTAGTCTATTACACTTTATCTCAAACCCTCTAAATCATGAATATCCTTGGAACACGGCCCATACAATAGTTCAAAACATAAAATGAAATAACATAAGGAAATGGTTGTTATATCCTCGAATGCTTTGAGGATTTACCAATCTTTGAATCTTGCTTCTACTAAGATCCTAGCCATGGGGATGAGAGTCGATATTGCCGGACACTACATTTGGATAAGAACTGTAGGCAAGAGTATGCGTTAGTACAAATATTTACTAAATATGATAGCTTGCATAAAAATTAACATAAACATATGATATAAGATCATAAGTCATAAGCATAATCAATGCACATAAATCATCATAAAATGGCAACATAGGAGGAACACTTCTTGAAGTGACCACAACTTATCCTTTGTCAAAACTTGTTTAATCTAGCTCAAGTCATACATATCATGGAAGGAAACTTACGCAACAATTAAAGCTAATCATTAATCATAACAAGTGAATCTCATCTTTAAACATACTTACCATACTTCCATGAAGTAACCTTGTTTCATCATAACTATGTTTCTTTAATTGAAGAATAGTCAAATCTTAGCTATGTCTACTCTTCATGGAAGACATACAATCTTACCAATCCAAGCTAAATCATTAACCATGGAAGAGTACTACATTACTAATCCAAGCTACCATGAAGAAGCACCTCATCTATTGCTAATTCAAGCTATCATGAATGGTGACTATTTAATATTTCAATGCTACCAAGGAAAAGCACCTCATTATGCTAGCCCAAGTTATCATGGAAGTCCAAGCTCTCCTTGGAAAGGTAATATCGCTCTATCCAAGCTACCATGAAGTGGTATGGCCTTACCAAGTCAAGCTACCATGCAAAGCATCTTATCATGCTAGTTCAAGCTATTTATTGGAAGGGTACTATTGCTCCATCAAAGTTATCCATGGGTTCTACTAACCCAAGTTATCATGATATGGTATTGTCTTAATACCTTAACTTAAAAACTAAAATAATTTGAAAAGACTTTTAAGACCTTAACTTAAAAACTAAAGACTCTCATGCTAGAACTCGTGAAAGGCCACTCGGTGACTTGCCAAATGAGCCTTTAGCTCACCAAAAATACAGTGAGTCGACTTGGGAGCTAAGTCGACTTTAGGTGAAGGAGAGTCGACTTCAGTGACTCGCCAAATGGAACGGCGAACCCGTCTTGGCTCACCTAAAGTTACAGAATGCACGACCTCAGGGATCACGCCAAAAGGCGAGGAGGTTCCACTTGGCTGATCGCCAAGTTGACTTGGAGGATCGGCTAGTCAACTAAGAAGTGAATATTTTCCCTTCTCTAAATCCGGTGTGTTACAATAGAAACGTTTTTGACCCTATAATATCCTAATTAAAGTCATTCTCTTAAAGTCTCAAATTAAGAACAAGTTTTCCTCTCAAATATTTCTCTCTCTAGAAGTTGAAGAAGAAAGTAGGGGTTTCAAGGTGAAGCCGCCTAATCCTCCATTTCTTCCATGCTCTTGGAATTAAGGTATGATAGTCTTCATCTATGGAGCCTTTTTCTATAGGGAGTTCCTAATTTCTCTTTTTTGAAGTTAGAAATCTCCAATTGAAGTTAGTGTTTTCTTCTATGTTATGGGTGCCTTTCAATGTTGAGTTAATTCATTGTTTTATGACTATTACGCATGAATTGAGATCAAGTCAATAATTTTAAGATGAATCCCCATGAACCCATGCATACCCCATGTTTTCCAAGTCATGATGATGTAATGTGGGTCGGAAGATATGAAAGATGAGTTTATGAAGTTAAGCATGTTCTTATGAAATGGATGAAAATATTTCAAGGATGCGTTGACAGTGAAGTATCAATGTTATTATCGTTGTGGTTTGAAAGTATTTCTCATATACACATGATGAGTCCACGATTTGGACTCATTTAAGGCTTTATTTTAAAAGAATTAGTGTCCTCAAATGCATATTTTGTGCCCATAACTGATGTAAATCCTTGAATTTCAGGTATTTGGATTGAGGAACAAAACATGGACACTATTGAGCAAAAAGTAACAAGGCAACTGAAGGAACGAAGAAAAGAAAGCATGAGGATAGCCTAACCCATTGGGCAAGTCACCGAACGGAAATGGTCTCGCCTAATGTTCCAGTGTGCCAAGACCTGAAGGAGAAACTCAAGTCGGCGATAGAAAGAAGTAGTCGGCAAATCGCCGAACAGTTCCGCGATGCGGTGCTATATTGCCCAAAGTACAAAACCTGAAGATGCTGAAGGCCAAAGCGAAAAGGCGATGGAATTGACCAAAAGGGGGATCAGCTATCCCGACTTAATGCGCTGAATGGTCCTCGCAGCACACTTTTGGGTGACTATAAATACATTTTTAAATTTTTAGTTTAATATCCAGTTTAGAATTTATCATTGTTATTGTTCAATTTTCAAGTTTAAGAGCTTAGAACTAAGTTTAGAGACATATTTCCTTAGCTTTGAAAATTTGAAAATTTCCATTTCTAAGAAATTGGGATTGGGTTTTGAAGATACTTCATCTTAGACTGTTGTAAAGACTATATCAATCCTACCCAATTGATGGAAACATAACTCGGTAACGATTTTTATATTTTTATGATGTCTAGCTAAAACCCCAATTTTTGGGGTGTGATTATGTGATTATGGGTTGATATAATTGTTGGGCATTGTTTATTGATAGTTTAATTTCTATTTAAAGGTGTTTTCATTAAGTAATTATGGTTGAATTTAATGCGTTGTAGTTGCAAATACAATCTTAACTTTGTGTTTTTGGCTTGCTCAAGAGAGAGGTTTTAAAACCAAAATTATTGAATCGATGGTCTATGGGTATTGGGTTGTTATGGGTTCGGCTCGAGAGAGTGAACCCTAAACCTTTTTCCACACCTTCAGCTCGATAGAGTGAATGGACTAATGCGAAGGTTGTGCTTAATTGTTGCTTATTGGTGTTCGAGAGAAACCGATTTGATTTGGGGTAAATTGTTCGAGAGAAAGTTTATCCCCACTAAAGTCTAGCTTAATCAGTTATTTACAGTTGTTTACTATTAATTGCAATTACTCGGTTGTCTACCTTAGCCCATAATCCAATCACATCCCAACAATCCCATCTCCATAATTGTTATTTTCATATTATTTGCTATTTTAGTTGATAATTGAAACCAAATCCCCCTGATATTTGACACTTGTGTCACCCCTAATTTGAACCATGCTTTTATTCGTAAAAGTTTTTAGCTATGATTGACTTGAGCATATTCTTACTTGCCTATTGATTCTGATCTACGTACCACTCCGTTGGGACTCGACCCCAACTCACATAGTTGGGTTATATTACTATTGAACGATCATAGACACTTAGTATTGTATGAAGTGTCCTGATACGTGAAATCAACACATAAAGCATGAATGTCAAGAGTTTTCTCACATAAACGGTTCTAAGGTTGAAAGGTCTTCTCACTTAAAAGGAATCAATGTAAATGAGCTATTCTAATAATAAGGCAAGCGACGATTACCCATGACATCCAATGCTAAGACAAGTGGTGATTTCCCATGTCTTATAAATTATAATAAAGGTTAAGACTAATCAATATTCCGTGGGATTTATGCTTAGCTTCGAGTAGACAAGTGGAAGATTACTCATCTCCCAAAAACTATGTGCCATAATAGGTTGTCTAGATAGACATTAGCTAGTGTATCCACAATAGCTAGAAGTTCATGTTCTTACCTTGGAAACTAGGGCACCCCTTTTCGGTTTGGGGTAGACACAAGATTCCATGTTAATAGTTCACATGGTCTTATATGTCTGTAAAGGTAAATCTCCCACAATAATGAACTAAGGTTACTTTTTAGTATCTCATGAAGATTTAAAGATGTTACTTGAATTGACCATGTTTCCCTTATGACTTATGTTCTCTAACTCTTTATTTCATGTTTTAGCTTGGTCATTCATTATAATGAAAATGTCCTTTTTAAGCATGATTTCAAATATTTTATGCACTGTTATCATATTTGGTACATCTTGTACTAAAGCATACCCTTTCCTACATTTCTTCTAAAAATTTAGGGTCCGACACTCCAGGTTCAGAATTCTGGGGCTAGGGATCTTTAGTAGAGATTTGAAGATTGGTGAGTCCTCTTGTTCCAAAGACCAATATTTTATTCATTTTGTCTTTATCTTTCAACTTTTTGACTAGATGTACGAGCTACGTCCCAAGCGCTTCTTATATACTAGATGGCTTTGAGACATTGTTCTATTTTCCTCTTTGTTTTAGAAAACTCTATGTTTTGAAATTTGCCTTTAAATCTCTTGATTCCTATAAACTTGTTCGATGTATGCTAAGTGGCTTGTATGGGGCCTCTCGAGGTCTTATACGCCATATGATGCCTAGGGTCTACCTTTGATGGTCACTTGTCCATATCATTGATGAGCATGGCAATACGATATTCTTTAACCACCATATCGGACACTCTGAAAGCAAAATTACTCATACTTGCTCTAGCATTGACAACAATAGTAGGAGCAGATCAAGACAAATGCTTAAATTCAACGCATATTCCTTCATACTCATATTTCCTTCTGTAATGACTCAGAAAATGATAGTTTAAACTAGAGCCTTAACGTGGGGTTAATGTCATGAGTTAAAGGCAAGGGCTAATGGTTTTGAGTGTAGGACAGGTTTTGGGAACCTAGGCTACCTAAAACTAGTCCTAGCTACAGCCTCCCTAGACCACGAGGGTCTTCACGACCCGTGGTGGCAAGGCAGCATGCTCAAGTTTGGTGCCAAGCCATGGCACCCCTTTACGAACCACTTCACGAATAGTGGTCATGACGACGGGCCGTGGGAAGGCTCGTGGGGTTGCCTTAGCACGGTGAGAGTGTTGCAAGTTGAGGGATCTACTGTCCCTAAGTCCACGGGCACCACCACGAGTCGTGGAACCCTAGACGGTCCGTGAAAGTGGACTTGGAGTTCACTTGGGCGCAAGGGAGGCAAGGCAGTTTTGCCTAGGTGCTGCCCCATGTCCACGAGCTTCACCACGACTCGTGGTGTTAACCACGGATCGTGGGAGCTTCCGTAGACTTTCCTTGGCCTTGGAGGGCTTGGCAAGGAGGGGAGGCACACTGCCTCAAGGACCACGGGAACCACCACGAGCCGTGGTGCCCCTCACAACCCGTTTAGATGGGTGTGGTCCCTGATGGGCTGCCTCAAGTTTGGGATTTTTGGTAATTTCGTTTTGTTTTTTTATTATGTGGGGTTGATTTTAAATGGTTTATATCATTAGTATATACAGTTTTAGGTCTTTTAACAAGTCATTAAACCCTTATTTCCCCAAAATTCTAAATCAAACCAAAAGAGTTCCATCTTTTCAAATATTTCTCTCTCGAACTCAAAGAAGAAGAAGCTAGCCATTGAAGCTAGGGTTTGAGCGATTTCAAGTTTTCTTCATCAAATTTCTTGGGGAATCCTTAGTAAAAGGTATGGTGATCTTTTATCTAGGGCAAGCTTCAACCTAGAGTCAATTTCAAAAGAGTTTTCAAGTTTTCAAAGTTTATGAAAACCCCCAATTCTTACTCAATCTCATGGATTCTTGCATCAAATGATTTAGATTGATAAACAAAGATTATATTGATGTTTAATTGATTTTTTTAGATGAAAAACTCTATGGAACCATTATTTCTCTAAATTCCTAAAGTTGACTTATGAAGTGGGTTTTATGATCATGAATTGATGTTGATTGTTTTATGCTTAGATTTAATAGTATTATTGATTTCTATTGGTATCTATACCTATTGATGGTGATTTGTTGGAGAATTGAGTAATGATGATCATGGCCTTGGAGGATGGTAAGTTGACCTAACTTCATATTATTGTAGAATTGTTATTGTATGGTTTGATCCACTTGTGTTGGAGGTGTTTATATATTGAATGTATTGTGATTATTTCCTTGAAGGCGTAGTTGGATAAATTGAAGTAATATCATGATGTTGTTGCTTGAGGGTATAATGTGAAGGATATTTATGTGCTTTCAATGTTGGGGTGATGGACATGTATTCAAAGTATTTGTGTTTGTGTTGAAAGTCTATTTCTCTATTTGACTCTTATGAATGATATTGTGGGAATGTGAAGAGTTCCTTGTATAGTTAATGTAATCTTGCACATTGATTTGGTAGTCCTAGAGCATCCTCCTCCTTGTGTAATTGAATGTGATGTGATTAATGTATCTTAGGATCGGTAGGCCAAATGTAGTATCCCTTCCATGAAGTGTGGTTGATGTCTTGAATTGGTAGACCTAGTATAGCTGCCCTTTCATGAATGAATGAGTAATGACCTTGAATCGGTAGACCCAATGTAGAAGGCACCCTTCTTGGAAAGTCATGAGCTATCTTTAATGTACCTTGAATCGGAAGACCTAGTGAAATGACCCTTTCTTGTGTAATGTACTTTGGATAGGTAGACCTAGTATTGGTAGCCCTCTCTAGTACAATGAATGTGAATGAAATACTCTATGGGAATGGAGGCTAAGCACCGAGTCGATAGGGTTAGATGGAAACTCTCCCAATGATAGGCTAGATTTCCAATGGACATCTTCCTACCCCATAACTATGTGCCCACATAATGGATATAATAGCTAGGGGTCTACACCAAAGCTAGATTATTATGTAGTTCTACCTTCTGCAAGTGGAAAACCTCTTTTCGGTGTGGGGGTAGAACACCGGATTCCATGTCTAGCTCTCATGGTCTATGTCGGTTAATGCATATTCCCATCATGTGGAAAGTGCACTCAAGTTATTGGATAGGCTCTACAAAATATAGGTAGTAGTATGGGATGCTATCTACACATGGCACGAGTAGGCTTTGAAGATACTAAAGTGAGTTCCCTAAGCCTTAATGGCTATTGAATGAAAGTCCTCTAAAGGAATGAATGTGTCCTAAATGGCTTAATGAAGATGTTGAATTACTGTCTAAAGGAAATGATGTATGAATAGCATATATTGATGAAATGAATGCTTAGCATGTTGTGTTGAAATGTAAAGGTTCTTGTCTATTGTAGCCTTGAGGAATACCTAGGTGTGGTATGAAGAGGTTGTATGGGAGGCCACTTCATGTTTTACTTAGGTGTGCCTTAGGGTAACTTTAGATAGAGGTCCTAAGAGGTTGAAATGGCTTATTGATGTATGTACTTATGAGTTATATGTGGTTCTTGCCTTAATGTGATGTATGAGACTTTATATATTGAACGTGATGATTATTATGCCTTAATATCATGTTATGAAGATTTTTATCAAATATGGCATACAAGTATGATTTGAAATCAAATGTCATTTTTATCATGTTTTTGCATGGTAATCATACTTAGTATTTAATTGTGCGAACCCCAGTCTTTATTTTTCTACAAAGTGTAGGTCCCGGCAAGTGATAGCATTCTCTAGTGAAGCTTGGGATTAGAGTTCTCTCAAGATTTATCTTGGTATGTCCTCATATGTTCGAGGATAAGGATTTTATGTTTCTAGTTTTGTATTGAGACTCTTGTAATAGATTTTAGCCTTTTCTATTGTATGAAGGATCGTGACCCTATCTTGTTATGTTTGTCTAAGGATGGCCATGGGAGACTAGTCTTCCGGTTGCGTACAAAGATTTTTATGTTGATGACCTTTGAGGCTTATATTTTTTGATAAAGTTTTTAATACCGCACTATTTTCTAGTGTCTATGCAATGAATGATCTAAGAGTCTTGTATTAGACCTCTTCGAGGTCGAGTACGCCGTGTTACGGCTAGGGGGTGCTCTCGGGTGGTAACAAACTTGGTATCAGAGAATAAGGTTTTGGAAAATGGTTTTTAGGTTCAATGTTTCACAAGCCACGTCTAGTAGAGTCTTGTTCATCGGTATGAGTCGTGAAACATCTATGAGCTAGAGGCAATAGGATGGTAGAAGGTACACTTCTTTCATATTCTTAAAGTCGTGCCTTAGAGTGTGGTTCTATTAGTGTCCTTTTCCTAATCCTTTCGTTTGTGTTTATAGGATATGAATAGAAGGGCTAATCCTAGGAGAGCGGAAGAGGAGACTATGGATGGAGGAGTCTCTCCCTACGGTGTTCAAGGTGACCAAGTTCCTATAGACAATCAAGAGAATAAAGTTTCAATGGTTCCCCCAGCCATTACTAATGAAGAGATTAGGGCGGCTTTTCTAACTTTGGCCCAAGCTATGACGCCCAAGTGAATAGGGATGTGGGGCCTAGAGTGAATGCCATTGGGAGCACTATGGCTTCTAGATTAAGAGACTTTGTAAGGATGAATCCTCCTATATTTCTTAATTCTAGAGTGGGAGATGATCCCCAAGAATTCTTAGATGAGGTATATAAGATTGTTAGTGTTATGGGAGTGATTTCAATTGAGAAAGCAGAACATGCCACCTATCAATTGAAGGACGTAGCCCAAATTTGGTATATTCAATGGAAAGCCAATAGGCCGGTTGGAGCGGGTCCCATTGAATGGGAGTTTTTTAAGGAAGCATTCCTTGGTAAGTACTTTCCCCGTGAGAAGAGGGAGTGTAAGGTTGAGGAGTTTATAAATCTTAGGCAAGGGTACTCTTATGAATGTGCAAGAGTACTCTTTGAGGTTTACCCAATTGTCTAAGTATGCCCCATCCTTGGTGTCTAACCCTAAAGATGAGATGAGTCAATTTGTGACCGGAGTATCCGACCTAGTCAAGGAAGAGTGCCATACGGAAATGCTCCATGATGACATGAATATTTCTAGACTCATGGTGTATGCTCAATCTATTGAGGAGTCCAAACTTAAGAGGGTGAGTAGAGGGTGAGTAGAGGGTGAGTAGAGGTTTGAAGAGGGATAGGTCCATTGAACAAGAGCAATCTAGATTCAAGAAGAGAGTTCCTTACCAATATTCTTCAAGTATTCCTAAGGCTAATGAGGATAAAGGTGGTAGACCTCAATTATCCAAACCTCTTTGTGCTACTTGTGGGAAAAAACATTTTGGGAAGTGCTTAGCCGGCACTAGTGGGTTCTATGGTTGTGGAAAACATGATCACCAAGTGAGAGATTTTCCTACTCTTACGGCTAGAGGAAGGGAGGCCAAGCAAGCTCCTTATGTTGGCCCAAATCTTGATGATCAAAAGAAGACTCGTTTTTATGCACTTCAAGCCAATGAGGACAAAAAAGCCAATCCAGATGAAGGTACTGGTAAGTTGTAACTCCTTGTTGGTTTTCATCATTCATCTTAGTTGGGTTTTCTCCTAAGTAGGGTATAGTATGTTGAGTAGTAGGTTGATGAGAGTGTTGATATCCTTATCTCTTTCTTTCTAATCTTATTCAGGCTTGAGGTCAAGAGTTCCTAGTAGCTTGTTGCATGTTTTGGAGTCTTTTGTGAAAATGAGTTTCCATGGTCTCTTTATGTTATGCATGTTCTATTTGAATTCTTGCTAAATGAGAAAGTGAGTTTTCATAAATGTGCTCCTCGTATTGATATGCATCTATGATGAGTTGCCTAAATATTGCATGAGTTGACTTGTTGAACATGCCTGAATGTGCCTTTGAGTATAATTGCATGTTTTTTCCTTATGATGTTATGATGAGCATGACGTGGAGAAGGTAGTTCCTCCAATGAAATGAGAATGTTGATGTGGTGATGCACAATGAGCTTGTGTTTCTTTGAGTTTAATGATGTGGAGTTGATGTTTCCTCCTTTCATGTTTATGCTTTTATAATGATGTGATGTAATTGTGGGCTGCTACTCTTGAGTCGTTTTCCGTTATGTGTTTAAAGTATCATTCGAGGACGGATGCTCCTAAGTAGGGGATAATGTAATGACTCGGAAAATGATAGGTTAAACTAGAGCCTTAACGTGGGGTTAATGTCATGTGTTAAGGGCAAGGGCTAAGGGTTTGGGGTGTAGGCCAGGGTTTGGGAACCTAGGCTACCTAAAACTAGTCCTAGATACTACCTCCCTAGACCACTATGGTCTTCACAACCCGTGGTGGCCACCACGAGCCGTGGTGCCACCCGTGGTGGCAAGGCAGCATGCTCAAGTTTGATACCAAGCCAAGGCACCCCTTCACGACTCATGGTCATGACCACGGGCCGTGGGAACGCTCGTGGGGTTTCCTTAGCATGGTGGGAGTGTGGAAAGTTTAGGGAGCTACTGTTCCTAAGTCCATGGGCACCACCACGAGCCGTGGTGCCCTAGACGGTCTGTGAAAGTAGACTTGGATTTCACTTAGGCGCTAGGGAGGCAAGGCAGGTTTGCCTAGGTGTTTACCCATGTCCATGAGCTTCACCACGACTCGTGGTGTGAACCACGGATTGTCTTGGCCTTGGAGGGCATGGAAAGAAGGGGAGGCACACTACCTCAAGGACCACTGGCACCACCACGAGCCATGGTGCCCCTCATGAGCCGTGGTGCCCCTCACGACCCGTTTAGATGGGCGTGGTCCCTCACAGGCTGCCTCAAGCTAGGGGTTTATGGTAATTTCATTTTAATTGTTTATTAAGTGGGGTTGATTTTAAATGGTTTATATCATTAGTATATGTAGTTTTAGGTCTTTTAACAAGTCATTAAACACTTATTTCCCCAAAACTCTAAATCAAACCAAAAGAGTTCCATCTTTTCAAATATTTCTCTATGTAACTCAAGGAAGAAGAAGGAAGCCATTGAAGCTAGGGTTTGGGAGATTTCAAACCATCTTCATCAAATTTCGTGGGGAATCCTTTGTAAAAGTTATGGTGATCCTTTATCTAAGGCAAGCTTCACCCTACGGTCAATTTCAAAAGAGTTTTCAAGTTTTCAAAGTTTATGAAAAACCCCAATTCTTACTCAATCTCATGGGTTCTTGCATCAAACGATTTAGATTGATAAACTACGATTATATTGATTTTTAATTGATGTTTTTAGATGAAAAACTCTATGGACCCGTGATTTCTCTAAATTCCTAAAGTTGACTTATGAAGTGGGTTGTATGATCATGAATGGATGTTGATTTTTTTATGCATAGATTTAATTGTATTATTGATTTATATTGTTATCTATATCTATTGATGGTGATTTATTGGAGAATTGAGTAATTATGATCATGGCCTTGGAGGATGGTAAGTTGACCTAACTTCATATTATTGTAGAATTGTTATTGTATGGTTTGATCCACTTATGGTGGAGGTGTTTATATATTGAATGTATTGCGATCATGGCCTTGAAGGCATAGTTAGGTGAATTGAAGTAATATCATGATGTTGTTGTTTGAGGGTATAATGTGAAGGATTTTTATATGGTTTCAATGTTGGGGTAAAGGTCATGTATTCAAAGTATTTGTGTTTGTATTGAAAGTCTATTTCTCTATTTGACTCTTATGAATGATATTGTGGGAATGTGAAGAGTTCCTTGTATAGTGAATGTAATCTTGCACATTGATTTGGTAGGCCTAGGACATCCTCATCTTTATGTATAGTTAAAAACAACAAAAATAACAAGAAAATCAAGTATGGGGAAAAGTTCTTGGGGTGTGACCGCAATACAAGTTGAGATAAACAGTTGTGTACATGCTTTCTATAGGAAATTTGTAAGATAATAGTGACTAGGCTAAGCTTGAGATGGAAATAAGTTCCCTCTCGGGCAACTTACCCCGTTTCAAATGTGTTCCTCTCGGACACCCACTTGCCGCATGAAGACCAGCCTACGCCTTACCCCACTCACTCTCTCGAGCTGAGTGTTAGGATATGGGACTAGGGCTCACCCTCTCGGGCTGAACCTCATGTCGACCCACTCCTTAGGCCATCAGTCTAGTGGTCTTGGTTTCGCGACCTCCCTCTCGGGCAAGCCAAAAATACATGGGTGGCTTTGT
>JAJOOO010020541.1:0-21492 GCA_029582685.1 Solanum piurae
TGAGCATCACTCCATTTTCCTGAATGAAATCGAATAAGATATTCATTTTTATCATGCGGATTAATTTGTTTCAAAATGCCTCCATACCCAATATTAGATGCATTTGTTTCTACAATCTTCTGCCAAGCTGGGTTAGCAAGAGTTAGACAAGGAAAAGATGTAACACGAAGTTAATATTTTATATTTTTTTTAAAATAATTATAATACATTATTATTAAGAAATGAGGCCTTCAAATTTAGGGACCTAAAGCATATGATTTTTTCTTTAACACTGTTGAGCCGATCTTGTCGTCAATTGAGCTATACCCTAGTTATCATCTTCAATTGTTCAAAATTATTGTATGCTCAGTAGAAATTTATGTGATACTATTTTTAAAAAAAAATTAGTTCCAAAAAATAATATTTTATTATATTTAATATTCTCTCTGTTTATGTTATATTTACTTTTTAAGAGTTAATTATATAAATTTTAATCAATATTTTCTAAGTGATAAAAAGTCGTTCAACCCTATTTAAGTATCACGGGAAGTTATTAGAAAGAAACAAAAGAGATATTATTATTTCCTGTTAATTATATTTCTTCATCATATTGATATGAAAAAAATGTAATTTATAGTGTTTTTTTTTTATTATATAGTATTTAATTATTAAAAATTTAATTGTAAAATATAAATTATTTTAATTCAATTTAACTTGAACATTAGTCAAATTGACTTCTAAAAATAGAAAAAAGGGATAAGGGTCTAAAAAATACCCCAATTTTGGTCGAATTTGCTGTTGCGATACTAAACTTTCATGAGGACCTATTACCTCCTTAGACTATTTAATACCGTATTTTAAACATATATATATATATATATATATATCTGCCCACGTGTACATAAAAAATAATGCAAAATTATAAATAGTAATGTGTCCACGTGGGCACATATATACCTTTAAAATACACTATTAAATAGTTTAGGGGGTAAAAAATACACTATTAAATAGTCTAGGGAGGTAATAGGTTCTCATGAAAGTTTAGTATCGCAACAACAAATTCGACCAAAGTTGGGGTATTTTTCAGACCCTTATCCCTAGAAAATATAACAAGTATTTGAGGACGAATGGAGTAATAAATTAGTTTTAAAAAAATTATTTTATATAATTTATAGTAATAAAAATATTATAGCTTATTTTGAATCATAAATTTATGACTTCATTTTTATCCAAACATCATTGCATAATCTAGGAATGGGTTTTCCTTTGTCCAACAATAATTGTCCACTATTGACTTGACAAACACCTAAATAAACAATAAATAATAGGAGTAATAATATTATACTCCCATGTCTCATATTAGTTGATCATTATACTAAAAGTAGTTTCCCATATTAGTTGATCACCTTACTAAATCAAGAAAGCATTAAATAATTTTTTCCTATATTACCCTTGCAATTAATTCTTTTTGAAAGTGTTCATATTTGTTTGTAAAATTTTCAATTTTTTAAGGGGTGAATTAGTAAAATTATCTTCTTATTTATGATTTCTTAAACACCATACAAAATGGAAATTGATCAACTAATATAGATCCTTTGAATATATATTAAATTTAATGCTTTGAAAAATGTATTAGATATTGAATAATATATTTAATAGTAAAGATAAAATAGACACAAACTATCTCTTAATTTTTTAAATTAAATAAATATTATTCGATAACTATTTTTAATAGAGTGAAGACAATATTTTGCTATTACGACATATAAAAGGATAAAAGAATTATAGCTTTATTAGAGTTTTCTGGCTTTCAAATCTTTGTCCAATACATTGTCCAAAGCCGATATATGGTCACATCACACTGCAGCATGCAGTATGAGCTTTTGGACATTCCTAGTTATGTATTACATCTCATATTTCTTTGTTTCAATTTATACCAGGTTGTTCAATTTAACATAAAGTTTTAAAAATAATAATTAAAATTTATAATTTAAAATAAGTCATAGATATTTATGTAATTATAAATTATTTTATTGAGAATAAAATTGATATTCTAAAGTTTTAAATTATTACTAAATATAAATATATGTCACTTTTTAAAGATCGTCTAGTAAGAAAAATGAGTGATATAAATTGAGATAAAATAATATTTTTTTTATCAAAAATATATTAATTTATTTTAGTGGAAATAAAAGAGAAGAAATTAATGTGTCTTCCTAATTCAACACTTATTTGATACTAATGTTTTTTTTTATATCAATTAATGTGAATTTTTTTCTTTTCTTGATCTACCCCAAATCTTTCATGTTACTTTTAATGAGATAATTCCATGACCACAAAAAGTAATCTTGTTTCTTAATATCCATTTGGACATGCGATATGAAATTTTGACATGGAATTATGAGATGAAATTATCGTTTGGATATGCGATTTCACGCTGATTCATTTCATGATTTCAAATTATGAGATGAAAACTCATATTCTCCAAAAATCATGATTTGGGAATTTCAAATAAAAAAAATTGACTCACAAGTTTGTATTTGTAAAAACAACCCTACATTTATATCTATTAACCATTTATTTCATATGTAAATAAAATTTATAATTCATATCATTACTTTTTAAACTACTTACATCTCATATATTGATTATTCTCACTAACATAGAATTTATAGTTACTTTAAATCAATTTCTATTTTACCATTTATATTCACAAAATTCATTACTTTATTTTTATCAATTTATTTACCAACAAAATTGACCAACAAGTGACTCAAAGTAACAATGTTGGTTCGTTTTCTTAGTCATATGGACGGAAATGAAACGTGAAAAAAATGTTCATACTATGTGGGAGGACTATATTAAAAACTAGTACACCACAACTTATATATGTTTAATTTTTTTTATTGAATTAAAGCTTGAACAGTAAATCTTGCATGCGTAAGAAATAACATATCTGCGATAGAAGTCGAATACGATTAAGTAACTAGGGGCAAAATATAGACTTTAGAGCATCAAGTCATACACAAACCTGAGTGACTTCACTACCTGAAGAAAGCAGGCTGCTTCGGCAGGGCAAAGAAGACTTGTAAGACACCGAGGGGCCGGGGCTTCTTTATTTTTTAAAGAATATCTTTGTGATATAGTGTATTATTGGATTTTATAAACTTTGTTTATTTGGTATGATTGTATAAAAATTGGGACAATTTTAATAGTTTTACAACTTATGAGGTTTTTATGTTTGTGAGAAAATATACAACATAAAAAGTTCAAATCGCATGTCCAAATAAAACATCAACTTCATCACCAAACGGACCCTTGTTTAAATCCTACCTAATCAAACACTATCATATAATTTGAGATAAGGAGAGAAATAAATGTTTAACTTATGTACGTTGATCACAATTTAAAGGATTTTTATATGATATAATAATTTTACATATTTTAGCAGTTTAATTTTTGAAAAATAACTAGCTAATAAAATTTACTTATATGCAATTTTTGCGATCATCTTCTAAATGATATGATGTAAAAATTCTTTTATATACTATAGTTAGGGAATAAACATTAAACTCATGCATATAATTATGAAGTAATATTGTCAACCAAGAGTGGTTGCGAACCTTATCATTTTCGATGCTCTTTTGCTTTCACATAAATAACAAAACAAAGACAGGTGAAAACAAGACGACAAATATGCAAATGAAAAACTTGCAAGGTATTTTAATGTGATTTTCCTCTTTGTGCAAGTAAATGATTAATTAACTAAAACTAAAATAAGTATTAGTAACTTACGTCTGATCAACTTATTCTAAAGTTGAAAAATCATTCAAGAAAATAGATGATTGAAAAAGGAAGGGAACATATCTACATCAACATGGATGGCGGCACGCTTTCATTATTTTGCAAAAAACTTATGATTCCTACTAAGAAGATTAATTATAAGTGACATAAAAAATAAATTATAAGCTTAATTACCTTTTGTGTAGTCACAATCTAATTTGTAGTTAGTAAGTAAGCTAAGGATAAACACTAATTTTAAACATGCATTCTTTGACTAAGTAAGTCAGATGTCGCTGTTGAAAGCTCCTTTTTATCTACTTTGAATAATATTATTTTTATTCTTACATAAATTACTCTAATGACGTGGAAAAAAACTTAAGGTTTGTAACTATCACGAAATGACAAATGAGCATACTACAATAACAATAATAATAATAATATATCTAATGTAGTCCAACATGCAAGTAAGGTCTGAAGAGGATATGATATACACAACCTTACCCCTATTTCTACGAAGTAGGGAGGTTGTTCCCATGGACCCCCTCTGCTCAAAAGAGAAGTTTTCGAAAGAGAAATCCGATGGAAGAATAGCAAGATACAAAGAAAATAAAATAAGAGACAATACCAGATGTTGGAGATTAAGAAATAAAATCGATTTCTAGGAGTAGAGGAGATGAGGATAGCCTCATGCTTCTCTCACATAAAGTGTGGCAAAACTAGACTACCTACTAATCATCTACTATAATCCTCAACCTTCATACTTTCGTATCTAGGGTCATGTTAGGAGGTCTATCGTAGGTTGTGATTTTTACTCTCTTGAGCAAGAAGATTTTCCACGACAAATATATGTGTTCTTTACTCTACTGTATAAGTTCTGCTTAAGGAACTAGGCTCCTTAAGTTGTGTATTTATCTTGCGTACAATTAAGAGTAATGTTCTAGACTTTTCAACATTAGGCTGACACCTTTAAAATATCCTATGAAAACACAATCAACTTTTTAAAAAGGCGCTTCAACCACTAGACCACCCCTATTCATCAATGAACAATATTTTGGGTGGTGGAGCAACAAAATGATGGATCATTTGAGGGGAGATGTCTATGAAATGTTGTACTTGAGGGGACAGTTATTCCATGAAGCCAAGCAAATATGGGAAAACTCAAGTTCCAAAAGACAAGCTGGAGTTTAATGCTGAGGACACACTTGTATTTGCAAATCAATGTTAAAGCCCGGAGACGAAGAGGAACCCCGTAATGGACATCCTGCACCATACTCGCTAGGACTTGAAGTCTAAAGAGATGCCTGAATAGATCGGTTAGACTGCCCTTGATGTTGATATGGTTGTTGCCCTTTATCTAAATAGCCCCTACCTTGGGACTGAGATCCACTATAGCCACCATGATATCGAGGCCTCTTATGGTGTCTCCATAGGCCTCACGATATAGGTCTTCATAGTACGGGCATGGTCAACGAGATCCTAAAAGACCTATATGGTGATACTAGGGACTCTGTTTCAATACAAAGATGAGGCCTCAAACCTCGATCAAAGCACTGAACGCTATCCTCCTCATAGGAAAAATCATGTAGCATGTCTGGAGAGCTCGCGGAAATGTGTCTCATACTCTAGCACGATCATGGAGTCCTGCTCCAACTTAGAGAACTGATCTCTCAATCTATCCCTGATACTCAGGGTATGAATTTGGTCAAAAAGGCATCACAAAACATCGTCCATGTCAAGGGAGGAGACCTAGTTGGTCTACACTTCATAAATGTCCTCCATCACTACATGGTTAGTCCTTCCGATTGATAAGCTGTATAATGTGCATCCCTAGACTAGACTAAACGCAATGTATACAATCTCTCGGGGTAGGTAGTAAAGAACTCGTGGTCATCCTCTCCTGTAGTCCTAGAAAATGTTGGAGGATCCAATCTTAAGAATTTACCCATCATTTCTTCTCCTCTACTGTCATGGTGGCCGACACTATTGCATGTGCTGGTGGTACCTCGATATAGGGAGCCGCAACTGCGGGTGGTGCTTCTATGTCCAAAATGTTGGCACTGGGCCTGTTGCATGCCACCTAGTGCCTCTAGAAACTATGTAATAACTGACTTAAGTCCCGTCGCAACTGCACACCTGAGTGGCGATTGTGCTGGCCTAGACACAAGCTCCATCAAATTTAGAGCAATAGGCGTGACCTATGGATAAGTAACATGATCAAATGTAACATATCTATCCTGACCCCGAGCTGGTGCATTAGCTCATCTTCGAACTCATTGACCTCTACCTCGGCCCTAGTTGGGGCCCTATCGATAGGTTTTTGAGCATCATCCTCGGTTGTTGTCTCATACAAACCATTTGTAAAAGAGTGGAACTGTCATGACCCGTTCCTACACCTTGGACGTTGCCGACACTTGAGAATCATTATTGGTCCCCAAGAGAACCCTCATCATGGTTGACTACAAGTGGAAGACTAACTCATGCACACACAAACATCAAACTGAAAGAAATGCTTAACAATATTTTACTGAATCTCAAAACTCTTTGAATATATTGAGTAGGAAACATAAGTTTTAAAGAAAACATTTAAAACTGAAAGACTCACAAAACTGTCTATCTATGAAGCCTGTACTGTATAAGGACGAGTGTCAGAACAAGATCCATGATACCTAAAAATGCTACTACTAACAACTTATAAAAAATTAGAGTCCTCCGGAAGTAAGGAGGCCTCATTCAAAAGCTGACAAATGGATGACGTGATCTCAATGAAACTCTTGTTAAGGATCTTAAGTACCTGAATCTGCATTATAAAAAGATGCAGGTCGAATGACATAAGTATATTGAATGTACGTGTATGTAATATAGCCGAATAACAAATAACTAAACTAAAAGAACTGCAATAGATATAAATATATACTCAACTGAATGTAAAGAAATAAAAGTGTAAAATCATTTAAAACTTCACAAATACTTGCTCATTTCTTAAACTCAACATAATAAGTGATATAGTAAAAATATACTTTGACTTTATTTGGGAGATTGTCTAACCGACAACCATCACTATGAGCTACATGATGATACAACGTCTCATCCATACTGCCAAAACTGTCTTATACCGTACCAAGGTATAGAACCTCTCAATTAAGTGGATCCACTAAGCAATAAAGAGTCATCCAAAAAGTATGACCCTTTACCCATATTGGTGACATGACTTATGAGGATTTTGAATTGTCTGAACTCATACCCATACGATGCTCAATACTACTCCCAATAATATGTACCCATGCTTAAATGTATAAAACATACTCTTTCTCAATTTGAGGTAATTGCTCAAAATATCCTCTTAAAAGAGGCAATTGCTCTTAAGTAGCTCTGAAAACTCTTTATGAAAACAAAGTTTATTTCTCCATGTAAAAGTAATACATTTGGAAATCAATTAGTTCCCTTAAACTTTACTAAAAAATTCTCTTTAAACTCTACTCAAGCTCTGGTTTACTTTCTCACAAAAATCAGTTTAAAACAAATGTTTATTGTGATATGGTCATAGATGACTCGGAAAGTCATACTGCATAAACATTGATGACATATCTAGATGTCATACTGCTTACACATTGATGGCATACTCGACTGTTATACTAATCATGAATTATAGTTCTTTTGTCAATGTAAAAATATTACTCTTGGAACCATTTGTGTTCCCTAAACTCTTCTAAAAAAAATAACATTAAAATACTCTTAAACTCACTTTAAAATTCCAAAATCAATGTATGGAAATAACTGCACAAAGGCTTTCAACAATTTATAACTTAAAATAGGGTTTATACTGAAATATGAACATGAACAAAATAACTCAAGGATCTCAATAACAATATAGAAAACTCAACGATTAGGAATAAAATTCAGAACTCAACAACAAACTCATCTTAATAAATCTCAAAACTAAGGGTGTAACCCTAAATTAAACTTTCAATGACTGAATTTAGATGTAGGGCATGAGGACGAACTAGTCCAACACTATGAATAACCTTACATACCTGTAAGAATAATATTCTTCAAGAAACTTGAAGGAAGACTTTTGAAGATGAACCCTAGGCTTAGTGTTTCTTGAAGTTCTTGAGTATAGGAATTTAGGTGTGAATGAGAGGGTTCGATTATGAAAACTGATTTTCTACACGTTTAGTGTAATTTAGATGACTCCCTAAAGGATTTTAGGAAAAAAATACCCTTAAAAAATAAATAAAATGAGCTGAAAATGGGGATTTTATTCCAACGGACAATGAGGTTCGTATTCACTCCGTAACGCAGAACCATCGCGGAGCTGCGGCCAAGTTAGAGTGTTATAGTAAATCAGTCATAACTTTTTACTCAGAACTCGGATTGAGGCAAACTTAGTGGAGTTGGAAAGACGACTCGTAGAACTTCAATTGGATGGGTCATGGACTATCTAATTCATTATATGCTGAGAGATATGATCGTTTGAAGTTGGTCTAAGTATAATCGTATATCAAAACTTAATCGATAAGAGATCTTTCAACTCAATTTTGTGTTAGGGGTTTCTTGTGACTAGTGGTGGCAAATGGGCAGGTTGAAAATGGATCAATATAAAATGGATAATAATTCAACCCGCCCATATTTGATATGGGTAAAAATTGATTGGGTAATAAGTGGGTTGGGTAAAATATTAGTTTACCCATATTTACATGAATAAATAGTACTTTACTTAAGAATTCAATATGGAGAAAATACTTTAGTCTTTTTTTTAGATGAAAAATGTTGAAAATGCTTCATTTAGTTTTATTGTATCATAAAAAAAAAAAATCCTATAACTTTTCAATATAAAATAAATTTATGTAATATCAAGAGGAAAATATTTTTAATTTCAAAGTAAATGAATATTTGCATTTTAGGACTAAAGCATGCTTAATGCACTTTAAGCAATGTCAATACTAATACATGATTTGCTTATTTTACACTATTATTTATTATCCAATATAAAATTAAATAAATAAATAAATATATAATTATAATTAACAAAAGAAATGTATATTTAAAAGATATATTTTTGGAGGGTCAAAAACTTCACCTTTTTCAATTATAGAGAAGAATAATTAGTTCTATAGAATAACTTAAAAAGGAAGAGAAGTTACACTATTTTTAGTGATATCATGAATTTTGAGTGAATAAAAGTTAGAAGCTTAACCCATTTGGCTAATTCATATTTTACCCATATTTTTATGGGTTGAATATGGGTATCAACCCATATTTTACCCATGCAAAAAATCAGTCACCCAACCCATTCAAATATGGGCGGGTTACCAAAATATGGACTCATTTTACTGGCACTACTTGTGACCTTAACTCATCTCCCAGTTTATTCTCACACTAAAACAATGACCTTAACACCTAAGAACAATTTAAGAATCACCTGACACGACTTTTTTCACAAATAAAGCATGATTCAGGTCTTAGCTTAGAAATTTTCGGAGTGTTACAGGAATAAATGAGATTTTCAGAAATCAAACACAACTAAGCTGCACTATGATGAATCAAAAGAAGATTGGATATAAACATTTTCAAACTGATCCATAAGACTCTACTAGACACCAGTTCTGCATTGATAACACCGCAGGTGAACTTGAGGATTTGTACCAACTTTATCACGATCCAAAATTATGGGTCATAAAGGAACTTACTATAGCCCACCAGTACGTAAGCCAACCCTTAGCCGCGCGGAGGTGACTAGCTTAAGGAGCGGAAGTACCAACCTTAAGGAAAAATAAAATCAAACACAAATTAAGTAGCGGGAAAGAACAAGGCATATATATATATATATAGACATACAATGAACAAGGACAAAAGCTACAACAGATCCATCTCAAAACAGAGTAGGGATCATTATAAAACTACTACAAAGTTCGAGTACAAGACTAGATATAAACAAATGAATGGACTGTCTCAAAATACAAAAGACTAGTCAAAATATACAGAAGGAGATGAGTCCACTCCAGATGCCAGGAAGATTACCCTTAATCGTTGGCTATCATTTGTACTGTACGAGGATCGACATGGTCGAGTAGAATTCGGATCTGCATCAAGAAAAAAGATGCAGTGTAGTATGAGTACCAAAATAATGAGTAATCAGTAGGCATCATAGGCCGACCAAACTTGAGATTGCAAAATCATAATAAAGTGTAAGTAAGGTAAACCGATAAGTAAGCCAACTATTATGAGGTAACAATAATAGTAATAATAATCTATAAGTCGCATGAAGAAGAAGTCTAGGATCATACCTAAGTAATCTAGGATAGAAAAAACCTAACGGGACTCCATAAGTCTAAAAGGTGCATACAAAAGACATAATAAAAGAGATAAACTCGACGGGTCCCAATAAGCCCGATGAGTACACACAAGACCTAATAGAGAAGAATGACAGTACTAGAAGTAATCAAGAACATTAGCCATGAATTCACGTAAGGACTATCCGAGATCCAATATCAGAATAATCATGAGTTAAATATGGCTCATCCTAAAATCTACATCACGATTGCTACAACAAAGGTCAATCTCTTATGGAGTCTTATTCAGAAGGGCCAGTCATCCCCATAATCTAACATCGGGATAACCACACAAACTTACCCCCCTCCAGAATCTTATATTAGAGAAGCTAGCCTTTATCATAATCTTACATCGAAAAGCCACGAACAAGGCAAAGCATCTCAAGGAATCTTGCATCAGAATAACTAGCCAATTTCAAATCTTACATCATAATACATAATGAGAACCTAGCTTCTTACGGAATATTATATTGAAACAACTAGTCCTTTACAAAATCTTACATTGAACGGTCACAATAAAAGAGCCGACCCCTCTTGGAATCTTAAATCGGAAGGATTCAATCACATTAGAAATATGACAAATTGCCTAAGGCAAGTTATCAAACAAATCCCAAGTAGCCAACACTGATACCAAAAAGGGTTCTCAGAAGTCAAAGTCCAACCTAAAGTGTCACATCTAACCCAAATATGAGGCATACAAGCCATTAAGGCTAAAGTTTAAGGCTCAAACTAGCCGACCCTAGAATAAAACCCTAAATAAGCTATAACAAGGAAATTTTAACTCATAACTAGGTTACATGATCAACAATAGTAATGAAGGCATGAATAAGCAATACTATCCCTGAATAAATCTAAAATAAGGCTAACAAAGTAATACATATATCAACAAGAATCATGCTAGTTAAGCCAACCATGAAATTCACAATTCATCATACTAAAACAATTAGAAAGCTAAGTCTAATATCAGTAAGTCATAGCCTACCTCAAAGTCGAACACACCCGCTCCAAAATTACTAGAATGGGGCCTTTCCTTTATGAGTAGCCTCCAAACGATTTCACATTATAAGATTAGAGATCTGCATATCAATACGAGCACAATAATATCCCTATTGTCATAAAAAAGTTCAAGCCCAAAATTGGATCACAAATGGGCCCGTGGGCAGTGGCGGAGCCACCTTATATGTTGGGGGTTCATCCTAACCCCCTTTGGCGGAAAAATATATTATTTATACATGGTTAAAATAATATTTTAGGTATATATATAGTAGATGTCGAACCCCCTTTCAGCTATTTCGTGTGTCTATTTTTTCTGATTTTGAACCCCCTTATTGAAAATCTTGGCTCCGTCACTGCCCGTGAGACTCATGCGGGGAAATCACAATGTTACTCTGCCAATGGGTCTGCACCAAATCAATGAGCATACTTTTCCTTAACTTGGTGGAGCTTGAGCAATTCTGCCTGTGTCAGGGGCGGACCCATGTGTTGAGTTTTGGGTGCTTGAGCATCCATTGACCCCGACGGAACTTTATGTATGTATATAGAAAATTCTGAAAATGTTATATAACATATTCCTCAGCACCCATTAAACAAAGCTTTATAAGGGTGCGCTGGCCGTTGGTTCCAAAATTGAATTCTAATGTCATTAGTTCCCTGGATCTCTAGGGCTCGAATTCTGGTAAAAGTGTATCTCTTTGTTGATAACCGGCTATAACAGAACTTCTTTGTAGTTTTTGACTTCTTTTTATACCTTTTTAATGCTGAAATTTTTGCTTATATTTCTTTGTTGTTTTTCCATTTTTCTATTTTTTGTATTTCATTTACTAACTAAATTATAAAAATATTAGTAAGCTTCTAGAAATAAACTTTTTTTTGGCTAGCAACTTTATGTTAAAATAATTGAACACCTATGATCATCAGATCCTAGATCTGCCACTGATATGTGTGACAAATAAGAATGGGAAATTGGGTGAGGCAGGGTGGGGTGATTGTGGGGCAAATCCGCTTAAAACGTACGACAAAGTCTTTCCTCCACCTTGTCCCGCCCAGCATATCATAATTTTTTGTTTTCAATTCGCCTCCTTGTTCCGCAAGAATTTGTCCTGCATAATTTACTATTTTTATTAAATGAAAAGTATAAAAAGCGAGCCTAACTGTTTTAAAGATTTATTTATTATCATTTCATGTAATTATTCTTTTATTATCATTTTCAGAGTAAAACTTACTCATTTTTTCTTTTATCATTTGTCAATTTTCCCCTTTCTGTTTTATGTCCATGTTTATCTTAGAGCGTGTAATTGTTTAAAGGGAATTACAATCAAGTTAATTTCTTTATTAATCATCATTATTCTTTGTGATACCGTGAAACATTCTGTAAGAATTTTATATCTTAATGGAAAATATTTTTGAAAATAATTTTTAGAAAACAGTACTTTAGCAAAAGGAAAAAAATAATGGAAAATACTTTGAAAAATTGAGTGAAAAAATAGCATTATAAAGAGGTTTTCTAATAAAGTTATCTTGGATGCAATATGAATTATACAATTAAACATTTTAAGGTGACAAGAGGGAGTTTCTCAAAATTCAGATGATACACATTTCTTACTTTCAGTTCTAAGGTTGTGAATTTGAGTTATAGAGAAAATAAAAATATGAGAGTGTTAGTCCCCAGTATACACACAAGTGTACGTGGTCGCGCAAGTAATATACATTCTTTAAGAAACGAGTTATCGTTCCCAAGGGATTTATGATCAATTTATATTTAACACTTAACTCTACAAATGAAAGTAAAAGTAACCTTTTCAAGAGTTGATGATTGATTGTTAACTACTACTAATTATGAACTAAATAAGCGTAACTAATTGTGAACGACTTTGATATAATATTTCAAAAAAGTTAAAAGAAATTCCAAGGCTGCAACATATACTGAATATCATGTATCATATTATTGGCTTAGAATTAAATTTAGTTGTCAAGTTACTGGTTTATAGGGTTGATGATATGATCCGGGTTATACGCCTCTCGTCGCCTACCCCAGTTAGCTATCTAACTACATCGTTGAGCGGGGATAAATAGACTAACTGGCGAGCATTTATATTTCATCCTATTTTGTAACCAAGCAAGGTGTTCGTCTGGGCATCACTCCTGAACACTAATCACCTCAATCTAATGGGTGGACCGAGCGCTCTATATTTTCTGGTCTATCTAATCCATTCTCTCTCGATTCTAAGATTAGACAATATATTTATATCTAGATGGCCAGTCAAGAAATACTAAAACAAGAATATAAAAGTAACTTATAATGACAACCAAGAATTAATAATAATAGTCTTTAATAATCAACAATTCATTCGTAGCTACAACCCCAGAATTAGGGTGTTTAGCCAATCATACTGTTAGAAAACAAGAAAATACGATAGTTCATGCAATTTCTGGAAAATAGAATAGTTAACGGACTAAATTCTATTACAAACTTGAATTCTTGCTCTTGCGCACTAAATCAAAAGCCAAACCCCCCTTATGGAGCCCTAAGGGTCTATTTATAATGGTAGGAAAATTAGAGCCAAAGTCTATTACACTTATGAATCCTTTTTTAACACTTTTAAGTTGGAAAAGTCGGGATCCCACTGGCGTATCGCGCCTACCATCGCGCCCAAAACTCACCTCTGAATTTTCCACCCTGGAGCATCGTGCTTCTCAGAGTGCCTGAGCAAGGCCACTGAATGTTGGGCGTTGGCGCGTCGCGCCTCTCAGCGCGCCTGAGAGACCTCTCTGAATGTTGGCCCTTGGCGCCTCGCGCCTAGCAGTGCGCCTGGCCCTGAGGCCTTCATCCTCAGCTATTTTTTCATGCTCTTTTGCATCTCTTTTATTCAAGTTGACTCCAATTCCCTCGAGAGTTCCTGAAACAACTAACCATATGTGTAAGTGCACAATCATCACAAGTTACACCAAAAATCAAGCTAATGACTAGAGATCATTCTTCAATCTAATCGATTCATGGCACATATTGACAACTTAGGCATATAAATGTGCCTAAGATAACCACCCCACAATTAGAATTTTGTTTGTCCTCAAACAATCTCTAGACTATCAACTCTTTTTCACAACCCTTGGACTGATTAACCCACCTCAAAATCAACCAAACATTTTTAATCATGATCTTGTAGTTCACAATGGATGCAACAATTCACAACAGTTACACCAAGTACAACACATGCTCAAAGAATGACCCTTTTTTTTCCGGGCTAATGCAAACTCATACAAACACACCAATTAGATAATCCTACACATGCCAAGAATGCCCTCACTTGTTTATGTTTAGTAAAGCCTTTCACTCAAACAATTTCAAACTCAACAAGGCCTATTTTTTTTAAACAATCAAATCACTCTCACAAAAGAAATTCTTACTTTCCTTAACATACCATAAGCTTGCCCATAGTGTGTTCTTACTTTCGAATTATACTTCTCAAGGAATCAAGAGGACTTTCATATGGTTTTAATGTAGGCTTTAACGTAACGGATGTATTATTTGGGAATCATTTTAGTGACTACACCTCCCTAATGCACATATTATTATGTTGCCAACAATCTTTTTCATAGCTTTTCCTTCCTCCTAGTATACACTTCATGACTCTATACCCCCTTTGTTGCTCCATATTTGCCATTTATTTCTTTTTAATCATTTTTTTTCATGCCTTTGCACTAGCCATCCAAACTCTAGATTTTAACATCCAAGTAAGGTACATTATCCTTGATAGGATCAGGGCCAATGTTTCAAGCATAATTCTAAATTAGCCACCCTCAATTTTAGTCGAGGTGCACATTGTCACTAAGGACCAGGGCCAAAACATAATTTTCTTTTCCACACAATGTAGCAATTCACCCGTAGTTATATCAACCAACATTTTCCAACCCTTCTTCTTAACATAGTGCATTAAGGACTTTCATAGGATCGAAAGACTTGGTATCAAACAACGGGCTTCATCTTATCATGTGGTTTATCAATAAACAAGGCTAAAGGCTCAATGGGGCTCACTAAAGATAGATTCAATGGTAGGCATACAATAAGAGTTAAGAATTGACTATTTCAAAGAAACGCCTCAATCACATTCCCTA
Source organism: Solanum piurae (assembly GCA_029582685.1). Lineage (NCBI taxonomy): Eukaryota > Viridiplantae > Streptophyta > Magnoliopsida > Solanales > Solanaceae > Solanum > Solanum piurae. The sequence continues at coordinate 15,207 of JAJOOO010020541.1, forward strand.
AGTCATACAAGCTACTAATTCAACACACACAATGCAAGTTCTAGATATCAAATTAAGAGAGAAACAATCAATTCTCACCACACATGGCATTATGACACATATAAGGATATATCAACTAACATGCTCATACAAGTTGCATTACGGTATTATTACACAATTAAGCCTATTTTCATTTTATTTCGAGTCAAGCTTAAGAACACATGCTAATTACGAGGTCAACCATTTATTGCATTTTTCCAAATATAACTGCCCATGACGTTAGACTAACTTATTCGGACATAGATTCAGAAGACCAAGGTTCGTTTCTCAATCATACTCTTCTATGTGACTAATTTTCCCTTAAGACGGTCGTCATCCATCCATCATTGGGAACTGTCACTCCTAAGACGACTCTAAGTCTCGATAAAGCAATAAACTAATCCTATTTGGTTCAAAGGGACAATCCTCAGTAAAAGTACCGAAAACAAACTCTGAGGAACCCAAAAGAAAAAAATTTAACTAGAACCTAGCAACTAACAACTAGACTCGATAAAGCAGTACACAACTATATACAACAGAGAATATTACCCCACCCTACACTTTTAAGATAAGCACTGTCCTCAGTGCACAATTAAAACAAAGTATAAGGTTAAGAATACTTCCTGGGGCCTCTAGGCCTCATCGTCAGCACCATCGAACACCATTAAGGCATTCATCTCCTCATCCACAACATTATCATCCTCCTTATCATCCATAGCCTCATCAGCAGTAGCCTCATCATCATCTAAAGGCTCCAAAAAGGCAGGACCAGTCTTGCACAAAAACGCTGCACTCTCAGACAAAGGATAATGTTCTGCCATTGTTTCCATCTCAGAATCAGTCACCGGACATCCACCGATCCGCAATTGCAACCAACCATCCCAAACATCCTAGCCATGACACTATCGTCACGGACTTGCCTCTCTTGAGCAGATAGAACCGGTCCATGGGATGTGTCAAGTGCCTTAGTCCTCGTCACATCAACTAGCTTATCCATCAGATCCGGAACAACAATGGTTAGGTTTACAACCTCTTCCTCAATACCCTGGGCCTTCAAAAACCGGGTGATCAAACCCCCATAGCAAAACCGCCACCTCATATTATTCCTAAATTTCATCATATTTTATCTAAGTATCGCCCCTACATTAATGGGCAACCCCTTCATCAACATATAAACCAACACAACTCTATCCCTAGTTACCTCTGTCAGATGTTTCGCGGGTAGTAGCACACTACACACTATTTTTAACCACACCCTAGCAACTTTATTGAAATTAACAAAATGAAGGGTATTATGTCTCCCCGTATCCTTGCTATGCTCCCACCTAGCCGTGGACTCTACCCCACATAAAGTATGTCGGATATCCCTATAATGAGGTTTATCCTTCAAGGTATTAAATGCATCAGAATCACAATTTTGGGTCCCCAAAAATTCATTTAGTATCGTAGCATTGAACTTCACATTCTTTCCTCTAATAGAAACATTTTTATACTTAGTTTCAGTGAGCCAATTTGCATAAAATGCATGAACTAAAGACAAATTACAATCTCCCGGATGATAAAAAATAAATCTCAGCCCCAACGCAAGCACAGTCCGATAAATAACATGAAATTGAGATTGCAACCTTACCTCATGGACGTATTTGTCACCCATATACTTGGGTTCGCGTTGACACTCAAACCATTCCCAACCATACCGCTCCATCGCCTTTTTACCAAATTTCTGGACTGGTTCCCGATTTTTGGACCTGGATGCTTCACCCTTTCTACTTCTCTTCGAACCCGCCATATTCTTGGATTTTGGTGCCATTTTAACTTGTTAAGAAAAGAAACTAGAGAAAGGAAAAAAAAAGGTAGAAAAATTGGGGGGGTGTAGGGTTGGGCAGTGAGGAGAAGAGAGAAAAAGAAAAAAATGGTGGGGAATGATGGTTTAGAAGTGAAAGAGAAGTGAGGAAGTGGAGGATTTGTAGTTGGTGGTGGGGAAGAAAAAAAGTTATGGTGAGAGTTTTAATGGAGGAAGAAGTAGAGTTAGGGAAGAAGAATCGAGAAAAGTTGAGGGAATGCAGGATGGGCGGTTGGAAATAAGGAGAATAGGGGATGAATTTGGGATTTGGGGGTTTTAAGGGTAGTGGGTCGGGTTTGAACCGGGTCAAAACCCAGTTTTAAAAGAACTGGGCAATGGCGTGATGAAGGGGTGACGCGCCCAAACAAATGCGCTGAATTCTCAGGCCAGGCGCGGCACGCCAGCCAGTGCGCCTGGCTTCAGTGATTTTCATATTTTTTTTTCATTTTTTACTATTACATGATAAGTTACAAATAATGAAAAATCCTATTTAACTAAAACTAAGATCTAAAATAACTTCCTAGATTCTATGAATTTAAACTATTCTAAAACAATAAAAATCAAAATTTCAAACACGAACTACCTATATATTACATATTGTTCATGGGTTGCCTCCCATGTAGTGCTTGATTTAACTTTGCGGCACGACGTAACTTGGATCATTCATCATTTAGCTTAAGAGCCTCCTGATCACGACCCGAATCCTCACCAAAGTAGTGTTTCACCCTTTGCCCATTGACCTAGAACATAAGGCCAATCTTATCTTTAAGTTGAACAGCCGCATGTTGTGTCATTCTGACCACTTCGAAAGGACCACTCCACTTTGACCTTAGTTTTCCGGGGAATAACCGTAGTCTAGAGTTAAAGAATAGTTCCTTATCTCCCGGATTGAAAGTACGAGCTACTAGGTGCTTATCATGCCACCTATTCATCTTTTCTTTGTAAAGCTTGGCATTCTCATAAGCATGAAGCCTAAAATTTTCAAGTTCATGCAACTGATTCACTCTTTTTTTACCGGCTAGCTCGGGGTTCAAGTTCAACATCTTAATTGCCTAATAAGCTTAGTGTTCTAATTCTGCCGGAAGATGACATGCTTTACCAAACACTATGTGATATGGAGAAGTCCCTATTTGTCTTATACACAGTCCTATATTCCCACAACGCATCATCTAATTTCTCAGACCAATTTTTCCGCTGCGCATTCACCGTTTTCTACAAAATTTGCTTCACCTCTCTATTTGAAACCTCCACTTGGCCACTCATTTGAGGATGGTAAGCTGTAGTAACCTTATGAAGAATACCATACTTAGCAAGAAGATTCTTAACAAGATGGTTAATGAAATGCTTACCTCCATCACTTATAATTGCCCTTGGAGTGCCAAAGCGAGCAAATATGTGCTTCTTTATGAACTTTATCACCACCCTTGAATCATTCGAAGGAAGAGCGGTCGCCTCAACTCATTTACTAACACAACCACAAAAATGTATTAGTTTCCACTAGATGGTGGGAATGGACCCATGAAGTTAATATCCCACATATCAAAGATTTCCACCTCCAAAATGTTACTTAGCAGCATCTCATGTCTTCTTGAAATAGTACCCAACCGTTGGCATTTATCACAACCCTTCACAAAAGCAATAGAATCTTTAAATAATGAGGGCCAAAAGAAATCATATTGTAGTACCTTATGAGTAGTGCGCTCTCCTCCATGGTGACCTCCATATGGGCTAGCATGAAAACTTTCAAGCACTTTGTGAACCTCAGATTCTGGAATGAACCTTCTCACTACCCGATCTACGCCTTGCTTGGACAAGAACTGTTCATCACAGATATAGAACTTGGCATCATGATTGAGCTTTTTCTTTTGTTGGGTGGTTGCACCTGGAGGAAATTCGCCACTTACTATCAAATTCACAATGTCTGCATACCATGACACTTGAGAGATATCTAATGTCATCAATTGTTCATCCAGAAACTCTTCTCGAATTTGCTCACCTTCATTCACATGTGAAAAATCCTCCAACCTAGATAAGTGATCTGCTATCTGATTCTCAGTACCTTTCCTATCTTTGATCTCAAGGTCAAATTCTTGGAGAAGCAATATCCATCGAATCAGCCTTGGTTTAACATCCTTTTTGTTAAATAAGGACCTAATAGCTGCATGGTCAGTAAAAACAATCACTTTAGTACCTACCAAATACGATCTGAACTTGTCGAAGGCGAACACTAGAGCCATCATCTCCTTCTCATTCACTGTGTAATTAACTTGTGTAGAGTCAATGGTCTTTCTTGCATAATAGATCGAGTGGAACACTTTATTCTTTCTTTGTCCCAACACTGCACCCACTGCTACATCGCTTGCATCACACATGAGTTCAAATGGTAATCCCAAATCAGGAGCAATTAAGATGGGAGCCTCAATTAAGTTCCTCTTCAACATCTCAAAAGCTTTCAAACACATCTCATCAAAGTTAAACTTCATCTCCTTTTCCAAAAGATTGCACATAGGTCTGGCAATCTTGGAAAAATCCTTGATGAATCGCCTGTAAAAACCTGCATGACCAAGAAAACTATGCACACCTTTTACAGAAATGAGAGGGGGCAATTTCTCAATAACTTCAACCTTAGCCTTATTAACCTCCAAACCAGATTTAGACACCTTGTGTCCCAACACTATCCCCTCTCTTACCAAAAAATGCCACTTTTCTCAGTTTAGAACTAAGTTAGTGTCTTCATATCGATCAAGTACTTTATCAAGATTTCGAAGACATACCTCAAAAGACTTCCCAAAGACAGAAAAATCATCCATGAACACTTCAACGAAGTCTTCCACCCTATCATGAAAAATGGCCATCATACACCTTTGAAAAGTCGCCAGTGCATTGCAAAGTCCGAATGGCATGCGCTTGAAAGCATATGTGCCATAAGGGCAAGTGAACGTGGTCTTTTCCTGATCCTCGGGTGCAATCAAGATCTGGTTGTAACCGGAATATCCATCTAAGAAACAATAGTACTTCTGTCCTGCCAGTCGGTCAAGTATTTAATCAATGAAGGGAACGGGGTAGTGATCTTTCCGGGTAGCATCATTTAGTTTCCGGTAATCCATGCAAATTCTCCACCCGGTCACTGTTCTAGTAGGAATTAACTCATTCTTTTCGTTCCTCACCACTGTCATACCTCCCTTCTTGGGAACACATTGTACCGGACTTACCCACTTACTATCAGAGATTGGGTACACAATTCCGGCATCTAGCCACTTTATGACTTCCTTTCTTACCATTTCTTTCATCACAGGATTCAGTCGACGTTGATGTTGTGCTTTGGGTTTGTGATCCTCTTCCATGTAAATTATGTGCATGCATAACACTGGACTAATCCCATGAATATCAAACATCTGCCATCCAATTGCTTTCCTCCTCCACTTTAAGATCCTCAATGCCGCATCAACCTGTAAATCAGACAATTCTGCAGAAAGTATAACAGACAAAGTTTCATTAGTACCTAAATAAGCATACCTTAGGTGAACCGGCAGAGTTTTTAGTTCCAACTTAGGGGCTTCTTCTATTCATGTCTTTGGTGGGGGTCCCAACTCGCGATCTAGTGACTCCACTTGAATCCTATGAGTATCTACTAGTGATAGGTTTAAGCATGATTCAATCTCTTGAGCTTCAGTATCTCCCTCTATCTCATGACCCACTAACACTCTTTCTAAAGGATCATCAGGCATAACTACTTTTGATTCTACTATGCGATCAACCACAGTAATAGCAGATAACTCTTCATAAGTGGAAGGCAATGTTAAAGCACGATAAACATCAAATACCTCAACCTTATCATGTGCCCTCATAGTTTGTTGACCAGATGCTACATCAATCAATGCCCTACCCGTGGCTGATACGCTCAAATTACACCTCCCTAAAGAAGCATAAGCGATTGTTATCAAGTAAAGAACCCAACTTGTAGGTTGGGGTTGATCCCACGAGGAAAATTGTTTAGACTTTACTTTAACTAACAATTATATTCAATTAGTCAAATTACTTCCAACAAAACAGGTAATAAAAATGGGGGTTTTGTGAAACAAATTGTAAGAATTCAATAAATAATCAGTAATCAAAAGTTGGTTTTGGTTGTTATCAAGATGAGAGAAATAACTAGGGTAGACGTGTTCCCCACAAGCTCATAACACAGTAATCTTAGTAATAACAATCCTCTCCTAGTGTATTACATGCAAAGTGATAAGTTAGGTATCTCTAAATCCTTGGTCCGGCATCTAGAGAATTTCACCCCGCACCTTGGTCCGGCTACGTGTGTATAATTTACTAACCCTTACCTTTACCTCATATTAGACATCATAATCGATATTTGGCTTAGTTATTACTTCGCACCAATCGACACTAGCCTATTAGATAGTATCACACTAAATC
>JAJOOO010020542.1:0-26020 GCA_029582685.1 Solanum piurae
CCTACATCATCCCTAACCTCCTCCCCTTAATTCGTTCCCCATTAGTAAGTATAGGTTTGGTAGATGAATGGGCTTGTAAGCTGATGGAATTAAAAGTAATCATTCATGGAATATAAAACAACAAACAATTAAGGCTGCTTAGTTGAGATAATTAAACCAAGTTAGTTGAAAGGTAAGTTCCTAATTTATAGCAGTTAAATAATAACTTTCCAAATGTAATTTGGCACTATCAAGATGAATTTGGTGTGATGCTTATTAAGAAAACCATTGAATGTGATATTTCAAATTCTTTGCCTTGTGAGAGTAAAAACAACTGACATCCTACATCATCCCTAACCTCCTCCCCTTAATTCGTTCCCCATTAGTAAGTATAGGTTTGGTAGATGAATGGGCTTGTAAGCTGATGGAATTAAAAGTAATCATTCATGGAATATAAAACAACAAACAATTAAGGCTGCTTAGTTGAGATAATTAAACCAAGTTAGTTGAAAGGTAAGTTCCTAATTTATAGCAGTTAAATAATAACTTTCCAAATGTAATTTGGAACTATCAAGATGAATTTGGTGTGATGCTTATTAAGAAAACCATTGAATGTGATCTTTCAAATTCTTTGCCTTGTGAGAGTAAAAACAACTGACATCCTACATCATCCCTAACCTCCTCCCCTTAATTCGTTCCCCATTAGTAAGTATAGGTTTGGTAGATGAATGGGCTTGTAAGCTGATGGAATTAAAAGTACTCATTCATGGAATATAAAACAACAAACAATTAAGGCTGCTTAGTTGAGATAATTAAACCAACAAATTGATGGAATACAAGTTATTACTTAATTATTTAATGGGGGTAATTTTATTGTTAGGAGAGGATAAATTAGTCCTTCAATATTTAAAGGGTATTTTTGTAATCTAACTTTTAACTTAGGATGTTCCCACTTTTAGTATAGTATTGATATTGATGATATGATGATGATGATGCTATGATGATATGATGATGATTAAAATGGATCCAAATATAAAAGCAGAGAGGTCAATGACATGGAGTGGACAAACGATCCGAACTCCGAAATATTAAGGAATTAAGACTTCCAAAACCAAGAAGAAATGAAATAAAAAAAAGATCCGAGAACAATCACTTGTAAGAAAGAACATGTGAAGTTATGGATCAAAGAATATGAGGGCTGCTCCTAGCCCGCACAAAACAAAATCACTAGTAGGCCATGAGCACAAACAATTGTTGAATAAACCTGTATTTTAGATAGTATTACAGTACAGAATTGGCCCAAAGTGAGCAAGGCTGATCCCAGGAAAGGTGAAAGAAGAGAAGCAATAAAGGGGCAGTCATAAAGCAACAGATGCAGGAAACAGTTTGTCTTAGGCCTCCAATCTGATGATTCATCTCAAGAGGGTGGATGAGGGGAAAAAAACATGATGGAGAATACTAAGATAAAGGTTACTTGATAGCAGACTTGTCAAAAAAAAGTTATTTAGAGAAGAAGATTAGCTTCTTCAAGCCATCTAGAAGTTCCCTTTGCCAAATTAATATGAAGCTCTTGCTGTCTTAGTGGCTGATAGGGAGGAAGTGATTAAAATAATAGTCAAAGTTCTACTTGGGTATGAATAGTCCCATGAGGCACAATAGAAAAGGGCAGCATTAGGAGACTGCTAAAGAAGAAATTATAGAAGTAAAGCATGGAAAGTTGACAAGACAAGAAACTGGATAAAGCTCCATCACATGAAATATACGAGGAGCATCAAGTGGAAGGCTGCATAATAAGATGGTTTAAACCTAGTTTTAGAAATGGGTTATGGTAAGAATGGTCATAGAAATGTATTTTGACGGGTTCTTGGTTGAATAGTTTCAGGACTGCATAAAAACTTCTCACAATTTGCATCTTTTTTCCTCTTTTTTCTGTTTTTTATTCCTTTATCATTAATTTTTAGGATAGTTTCTAGTTCTTTTTTTATATAAGCATCAACCAGAAAAGATAAATTGCTGGAGTTGGGACTCTATCCTAGGTCGTCGATCGAAGGAAAGAACTTGAGTGCCCCTATATAACCAGTTCGCTTTTTGGCTTCTATAGTTCCAAAGAAGTGTTTTTATAAAATGTATATACCCATCCAAATAAATGTGTAAATATCATTCAAAAGAGCTAATGAAATCATATTAACAACAATGAATAGCTATAAATTAACACTAGGAAGGGTAATGCATAACATGACCTTTTTGAGCTTATCATGAAGGTTCTAAAATACCACTACTTTCACTCTCTTTCTCAACGTGTACTTGTAACACAAATTTGAGGCACTACCCATAAAATCTGTTGTAAGTTGGAAATCGATAAGATCTCTGTAAAAGTAAACTAATATGAGAAACATCATAGAAATGTTCAACTCATTAAATGAATCATATTTACCTGATTTCTGCAAGTCGCACCACACTGACAGTACCCCGGGGTACATTCAGTGTTGGTTATTACGTTCAAGCATCTTTCTACACACGCACTTTCAGGATCACTTGCATCATATTTGCATTCACAGATAGCAATATCATCCTCTTTCAGTTTCTTATGCCTGTAAGACGTTAGAACATTCCAATTAAAATTGACTAACTACAGCCAAGATGAGTGACAATTGAAAACCATTCAACTCCAAATCAAGGTCAACTAATCTAGGTTTATGCATCTTCAGGGCACAAGTTTTTTCTTTTTTTTCTTTTTTTTTTTGGGGTGATTTTTTGGGATTCAAGTTAAGACATCAGGAAGCTTCAATCTTGAAAGCCAAAAAGCTATAAATCACATATTTAAGAAGCAGGACACAAAATATCTAAGGAATGAAACAAAAACTTGTTTCTATCACAGAAAGAAACTAATTTTCTGTTTCTCATCTTTATAGAACAAGGAAAAAGATGAAACATAAGCATTATAAAACATTAGTTTCAACTCACTGAAAATTCTTCCTTTTAAGCTTGACTAGATATAATCTGGAGTTCAAATTTCTTCTTTTACTCATTTTCTTGTCATTGAATTCATACTCCAGGCCATCCTTGGCACAACATGGAACAAGGTACAATAGTTTATCAAAGCTTAATCTCTATTTTTTTTAATCAATGGTTTATGAAAATTTGTGTCTTAGAAGTGAAAACAATAGCAATAACCAATGTATTTTGCATAGTTATAGTATCCAGATCTTAGATACCCGAACCAACTTTGTGGAACATGACTAAAATCAATATAAACAATGTCTTTTGCATAGTTATAGTATCCAGATCTTAGATACCCGAACCAACTTTGTGGAACATGACTAAAATCAATATGACATGCAAGTGGTACTCACAATTGCAAACAATGTCACAATAATTCAGAAGTCTAAGCAACAAGTGTATGAAAATGAACTTCAAAATTTAAGATTATCAAAAGAAAGAGACAAAGAGTATGGTTCACTGGCAGGGAGATGATCATTAAAAGTAGCAAAGAAAGGATTTGAGCTCACTTTCGCCCTAAAAACTCATTTTGAGTAATATGAATAAATGGTGTTACTCCTTCTGGCAGTTGAACCTTCAAAAAAGGAGGAAATAATTCACCACATTAATGTAAATAGAAATATAGAATAGCATATTGTAATGGAAAATCACTTATATATAAGCAAAGGGGATGCATTTATTATACAGGTCCATAAACATTTTTATACAGTATTATCCTAGCAAATGTAATAGGTAAGTTGTTGTTGTTGTATCCTAGCAAATATAATGGGTAAGTTGTGGTTGTATCCTAGCAAATATGCGACTGATAATTAGGCAAATCAAATATCATATATATGTATATATTATGAAACCTTGACTTTAAGACTTACTTTTGTTACTTCTTTACTTTTATTTCTGTGTTTTGATGAATATTCGGTTTGGATTAGGGTTGGCTTACCTATTGGTGGGTTAGATGTCATCATGATCTTGGTTTTGGGGGTAATGATGAGTTCCAAAGTGAATATTGTCTTGTGTCAAGTTGCATGTTCTTTCAGGCTTCATATGATGTAAACAAAGTACGACCATTGTGTCTTTCTTTCTAATTCTAAGATCTCCTTTAATGATTTTCCTTTATTTCTCTCTTTCCCTTACTCTCATTGTCGCTTGGAGCATGTACCTCAGAAATACAAAACACACAGTAGGGCCTGTTTGGCCATGAAAGTTACGAGTATTTGAAAAAAGGAATTTTTGTTTCAAAGTGAAAAATGATATTTTGTTTGTCCATGAATACAAATTGGAGTTGTTTTTTAATTTTAGTCAGTGATTTAGAGAGAACAACTTTTTGGTGTTTCTCAAATTCCGAAATTTTTCAAATTTTTATTCCGAACATGATTTCCAAATTGAACTCTGGAAAAAGTAAAAATACTCATGACCAAACACCTACTAAGTCCATGCAACATCACACTTTTAAATTTACAACATGCTTGAGAAATAGTGAGTAACAGAACATGAACTTAGGCATACCACATTGCTTTTGTCTTCGTCTGAATGCAACATCTATGCAACCTATGTCAGAAATCTGGAAACTCAAAAAACTCAACATAGTAAAAGGTTTTCATCAGTTTCATATCCAAGCACAAGATCACACACAACCCAAAAACAAAAAAAAAACTATTACATATGAATAAATTAATATTAGAGAAGTTTTGTTTCCTTCTACCAAGAATTCGGACCCACAAAAGAGCTTACAACAACAACATACCCCGTGAACCCACGAAAGAGCTTGAAAAACAAAATAATTCAAAGGCGAAATTTCTCAAAAACAGAATTACCAATGCCCAACAACAACATACCCCGAGTAGGGACTACACTGTGGGGTCTGCGGAAGAATTACCAATGCCCGTAAACATTAATATTTTAGATAAGATAAATATTAACCCTTTAACATTTTTTTTAAATTTTTTTTTGAGTGGAATTCCTCCAACACCCGTAAATGTTTTTAAAAATTTAATAAAATCATAAATCACCATTCAACCAAAGAGATATACACACAAAAATCTTGAGAGAAAAAAAAACAGGTAGAACAATCTATGCTATAAAAACGGGTTAATTCAATGTGCGTTAGCATAAAATGAGAAAAAAAAAAAAACTAGTTCCAAGTACTATACACAAAGGTATCAAATGAGTGCTCCACATATTTATTGTTCATTAAAAATGGGGAGGGGATTCCAAGGTGGGCAATGAACCCCATCAACAAGATAAAAATTCAGGTAGTCAACAAATTAAGCTACTAAGATTTCCCTGAGTACTCCAAATAAATGTTTAAGGTTTGGGAGAAAAAACAACCTAAACACATATAAAAAAAATAATCTCAAAAGCAATTCCATTCGAGCACCAATGGAGCAAAAAGGGCGAGAGCTCGGATAACAACAACAACAACAAAAAATCCCTTTTTGAGTGAAATTTCTCCCAACACCAGTAAATGTTTTTACAAATTTCAATAACATCAGAATTGGCCATTCAACCAAAAAATAAAAACACAAAAATCATGAAAAAAAATCTATACAGAAAAGGGGTAAATTCAATGTGGGCAAACATAAAAACTAGTTCTAACTACTCTACACTGAGTTCACATATATGATTATTAAGGTATGGAGAAAAAAAAAGGCAAAATTGAACTTACCTTTGGGCAAATTGATAGGAATTAGGGTTCTACAAAAGCTTAATAATCATTTTTGTGTTTATAATATATATACATATACACAAAAAAATATCATGTGTTTGTTGTGAACAAATAAAGACTGTCTCAATTCTGAAAGCCCAGATTTTCAGACGGTTAGCAAAAGGTTTTTAGGTACAGCAGACAAATTTTGGGTTTTTGAAATTTTGAAGACGGATGGTACGACGTCGTTGTGGTTTGAAATTATGTATATTTATTTATTTTAAAAATTAGATATTTTATGTGATTAATTTAAAAGATAGACCAATGAAAATAGATGTAGAAAAAATAAATTAAAATTAAAAATGTCTAATTTTATTATGAATTGAGGTGTTTAATTGAAATAAAGTAAGATAAGTAATATTTTGAAACTTATATCTATGGATTCAGAATTTGCATAATATAATATTGAAATTCAAAAGCTTAATATTTTTTTTTGTCAATTCAAATTATAATATTTGATCATTAATAACTTAGGGATAATAGTCTGAAAAATATCTCAATTTTGGTCGAATTTGCTGTTGCGATACTAAACTTTCATGAGGACCTATTACCTCCATAGACTATTTAATAATGTAATTTTTACCCCATGAACTATTTAATAGTGTATTTTAAAGGTATAAATGTTCCCATGTGGACACATTACTATTTATAATTTTACATTATTTTTTATGTCCACGTGGACAAATATATATGTTTAAAATACGGTATTAAATAGTCTAAGGAGGTAATAGATCCTCATGAAAGTTTAGTATCGCAACAACAAATTCGATCAAAATTTGGGGTGTTTTTTAGACCCTTATCCCTAACTTATAACCTTATGATTTAAATTATAAGGTAATAGTTCAAGTAGGTAAAGAAAATAATATATAGTTAAAAATTAAAATATAAATTACACGAAAAATGTCAGTTTAAATGTATTATTATTATTATTAGAGTAGTATTCAAAACACCCCTAAAATTGATGTAACTTATTAGTTTCATCAACGAACTGACAGCCATCCCTTTACTTTGCTAATTAAACTTAGATATAACTCCAATCTTCCACATGACGTAGCAAGTTTCAAACTTTTATAGAAGCATGAGACTTTTAATAAAAAATCGAAAGAAGTGTTAAAAAACACTCTTAAATTTAATAAAAAATTAGACATATATTTTATTTAAGTTCAGTTAATTAAGTAAAATGATACTTTTTAAGAACTACAAATAATTTGGAAATGAAACTAATAATTGACATCAAATTTAATATGTTTTCAATATACTTCTTTGTTACTATTATTTTAATTAATTCTAAAAAAACTACAACAAAGAAGTTGAATCTCTCTTCCTCTCGAGCGCCACCAGACGCTGCCACAACTTCAGTTTCACGTCTCTCTAAAGACCACCGCAACTCCGCCATAGCCAACAGTGTACAGAATCTCCGTTTCCCCCTTTCTCTTTCTCTGTCTTTAACTACCAGATCCAGATAACGAACGAAGGGCACTGCGAGGGTTGGGTTGCTTATTTAAGAGTTGCTGGAACAAGCCAATTATAATTCTTAGGTAAATTGGAGCAACTTCACCGGCCAGTTAGAGTGATTATCACTTAGGTGAAGAAGAAGTAGTGCCAACACAAATTTGAATTCGGGTCGGATTGTTTGGAACTTGGCTATAATGAGTTTGGGCTTGTTCAGGACTCTATAAGGTTCGAATTCTTCTATCCAAAACGTCCCTTTTCTTTCCTTCAACATTTTTCTAGGTAACCATGCTAGTCGAAATATTGTTAATTTTTTGTCAAAAATATATCATTTTTTCGGTATCCAACTATCAAGTGTTCTATTAAGATATCACCCAATTTGTACTAAAATACATATGGATGTTGAGTTCGCCAAATTTTTGTTTCCAATCGACAATAGGGGCGTGTAGACCAATTTATCATCTACATATATAGTAGTGATAGTTAAGGTATGAAACGGACAAAAATATGATAATTTAGGTGTTTTAATACAGAGGAGTGATAGTTGTTAATTTCTAATAAAAAACACCTCTAAACTATCATTTTTTGGTACCTAACTATCAAATGTTCTATTAATTTATCACCCAATTTGTACTTAAAACAGATATGGATGTTGAGTTGGCCAAATTATTGTTTCCAATCAACAATAGGGGTGTGTAGACCAATTCATCATCGAGGTGTGCTTTAATACAGAGGAGTGATAGTTGAGGTATGAAACTCGTGAAAAGGTGATAGTTTAGATGCATTTTAATACATAGGAGTTATAGTTGAGCTATGAAACTGACAAAAATATGATAATTTAGGTGTTTTATTTAATTTCCTTCCCTGTTCTAATTTATGTGACTCGCCTTCCGTTTTCCATTTTAGTCAGTCTCAAAAACATAATGACACATTCCTATATTTAGCAACAATTTAACTTTAAAATGCCAATTCTATCCTTAAAGAAATGATTATAGCACAAAAGTATCTAAGACTTATTTTAGACCATAAGTTTCAAACAAATCTTTCGTTCTTAAATTCTGTGCTAAGTCAAATTACATCACATAAATTGGGATGGACCATTAAAATAACTGTGAGATTTTTATTTTTTTTGCCTTTTTCTCTCCTAGAGTTCTACTTATATAATTCTAAACTCTACGACACTATTATGAAAATTCTCTTTTATAAATTTGAACTATGTAACAATGTTATAAACCCTGGTTCATGTTGGATCGCTAATCACTATTGGTGTATAGCATATTGTCTAGTCTAGTCTAGTTATATGTTTTGCTGGATTTTCTTTTTGAATAATGCTTAGGTCCAGTACTTATAATTAGTAATGTTGCTCAACTCCTTGCATCTACCGACCTCATTTGTGTTTGTTCCTAAACTGTTTGGGATAAATTTGATGAAACCTAGAGAACTTGGAAGTATTTAAGAGCTAGTTGTCTTCTTATAAAGCCATTTTTTGTGAGGTGTGCCTTAAAAACCGAATTGTGCGGCATTTTGATAACATGGACCCAAACATGAATAAATTTAGAGAACTCATGTAGGCGATTCCACTAATATGAGATCGAGACATTAGTTGATTTATTGAAGGTTGTATATTACTCCCTCAATTTCAAGTGACAAGGCACTCTTGATTGACACAACAACATAATCCCACAAGTGGGATATGGGAAGGGTGGTGTGTACGCAAATCTTAACTTGCCTTGACACATTTTAGTACTAATATTATTATTCTAAACAAATACTACCAATCTCAGGTATTTGAATTTATTTAACTATTAAACTGAAAAGGCTTATATTATTTTTCTGTCAAATTAGCTTTCAATTATTATCATAATATTTTCTTTTGCTGCTACATTTATAGTGCATGTGCCGAATATAACTATTAAATTCAATGCCTAATTAAATCATCCCCAAAGTTTGGGTAGAGGGAAACCTTAAGAGGCAATTGGATTTTCATTTTCAAGCAATGACATGTTAAAATGAGTATGCTTGGGGTATACATGAGTTATATCTTAATAGATTTTTTTTTGATGAAGTGGTTCGCTTATTTTCTAGATTATGAGATAATCCGTTTGTTTTGGAAGAATGACAAGTTTTAATGTGATGCATGTATTGGATAGATAGTCAGAATTAATGTATGTTATTCTAAAAATGGGGTGTTTGTGGGATCTGTTACTGAGTAATGAGCTACTCTGTGCAGCTCAACTGCCATATTTGTGAATTTGTAATGAAAAGCTTGAGAAATGGAGAGAAGAAGAGGTGGTATGAAGAACAGAAAATCTTCTTGATTAAGTAGGAAAAGTAAGATTAGTGTATAAGGTCAATGATTTTCTTACTGAATTTGTCAGTTACGTCAGAGAAGACATTGTGGGAGAAGTAGAGCGATACCTGTGTTGGTGGGAGGTAGCAACTAGCAAGTATCCAGTGGAATATTCGAGGTATACGCAAGTTGGCCTGGATATCGGCATTAGCAGGAAAAGAAAGTGATGCTTGAAAAGATCTGTCTTTGTGCCACCGAAAAAAACTAGTCCACATGACACCCTTTCTAGAAGCGAGTTCAAGTTCCGTATATGAAGATCCATGAAGGGCCTCCTAGTCCTATCTGAAGTTGGAGCCTTATAATTCTTTTTTTTTTCCTAATAAGGAAGCCCTATAAGTTTGTAACAAAAGGGAGATGATTAATGGTTTGGGGAAACTAGTTGTCACCAGATATGCCTGGTAAATGTTGCCACAGATAATGTGTCAGGAGCATTGCTAGAACTAATGGTAGCAGATTTTCCATACTGCTAGTTCAGCAGAGCCAATCACTCATCAAGAAATAATGCCATGTTAGGCCCATACATTGACAACATGTCTGTCATATTGAGTCTTCATGAACTAGGGTAAGGGCATTGCACTAAAAGTCTTACAAAAGGGCATTTAGTTTTTCAAATTAATAAAGCTAAAAAGGAAAACTATAGATAATCCAAAACCAAAAGGGGTTAGCTAAAATATTATTGGGAGTTGATCTAGGACATGGACCTAACAAATGGAAAGGGCTGCAAGGCCTCCTGTCTCACCATTAAGGTTCTTGAAGAAATGAAAATCCAAAAGATTCTCCCCATATGAAGAACAAAATTGATGCTTGATTAACTCGAGAAAGCGCATGAGAATGTGGATAATGTTATCAAGAGATAAATATCTTCATTACCATGAGTCCGACTTTTGAGAATTCTCTCTTTATTTTGTTCTCATCTTATCATAAAAAGAGAAGCTCCTTTGAAATGTGACATTATATTGACTATTTTGTTTTGCTGTTTTGCAGATATACTATGCCAATAATCCTGATCTTTGAAAAATGAGTTCTAGTTCTTGGCCTGTTTTATTTGACTCCTTGAGGAGCATAGTTGAAACTCTTGGGAAAGCTAATACTGCTGATGCTTCTGTGGCTAGAGCCATAAAACAATGTTCTGAGACTTCAAGGTACACTCTGTCCTTTTTTTGGTGTCCACTCTCTATCTTTCTTTCCATCTTCTCTTTCATCCCTTAATCTGTACCTTTCAAATGACATCATCAGTCTCGTCACTTATTAAATTTGGAATAGAGGCATCACTTGCTTAGTCTTACTTATTTGGTTTCTGCTTGAATTCTTTATTGTGCCTTTGTCTGGTATTTTTTTTGCTGTGCAGGCACTTCCTAGTTTATTTTAAGGTTTTTAGTCATTCACTTATTCATTATAACAAATCCTGTTATTTTGAGTACACCACATTTGAGCTTTTGATTGTTGATGTTTCTGTTCTTGTATTGCCATATACTTTTTTCAGATGTCTTTTGGCTGCAACTGAGAGAACAGGTTTGTTAGCTGAACACATGCAACTGCTAAATTTCCTGCTCAGAATTGTTTCCAGTCTTCAACCAGAGGCAAGTAATTTGTCAAATTCAAGAGGCAAGAAAAACATATCTGGTTACAACAGTTTATGGGAAGTTGAAATAGTAGCTTTTACTATGATTGGCGAACTATATTCAAGATATGGATCTTCTTTACCAGTTGACACTTGGCAATCAACAATTGAGGTGGGTATTCTACTTTAGACAGCTTCCTGTGCCTCCTAAAATTCACTTATAGGTTTTTATTTGGGAGTTTATGTTGTGAATTAGATCCTTAGAAACATTTTGGAAACGGTGGCATCTAAGGGGCTTGTTAAGGAAGATGGAGCCACTGCCCGGTATGTTCTTATCGTGTTGCTCTTTACTTTTCTTTCTTTCAGGGGGACCAGGGTGCAGGGCTGGATTGTTCGTTTCTTGCTTAGTATTTGCTTATGTGTGTATATAATTATATAATGTCTTGATCTTCTTATCGATAACATAGTGGAAGATCTTTTCTCCAGGTTTTATACCTCACTTCTACATTGTCTGCACTTGGTTCTTACAGATTCCAAGGGACCGTTGTCTGGCCATGTAAGGACTGCACTCTGTTATTTGATGTCGAAAACATTCTTGCTTTCTTACCCCCCACCCCACCCCACCCCATTTTTTTTTTCTTCTTTGATTGGTTAAGTCGATTTTTTAATAGGCTACAACTTGCGAAATTGTTATCCATGTACATTTCTTAGGTGGCAGGTCTTGTTGTGGCTTTGAGGAATTTTATTCATTATGGCCTTGCTAATAAATCACACAGTATGATTGCCATCACTGATAAGAAGCAGATTACTTCTGTGAGCACGAAAACAGATTTGACTGAATCAACAACATCACAAACGGGCCGATATATGCCTCCACACTTACGGAATAAAAATCTGAAAAATTTTCAGTTGAAGGATGAGAAATCACTAACGATGTCATCTGATTCAGAAAACAGTGATAGTGATGGATCAGGGAGGGGTACTTGCAATACACCCTATGGAAAGACTAGATTAGCTGCGATCATCTGTATCCAGGTATTTCTAAACTAACTTATTTCTTGCAATTTGTTTCATGGTCTGAATATCTTACATCTTGCTTGATCTTTTGTGTACTGAACATCACATCAAAATCTGAAGACGTCTTATTCTGATGATTCTGGAAGGTTCTACTCAAAACTCTATGGTTCTTGTTGTTGATAGTTGGGTTTTTGAATGGTTTGAATTCCAGTTAATTTGTGAAAGAGACTCTTTTCTTCCCATATCCTACTTCTGGAACTTCATGATTTTATTTGATTTGCTAACAACAGAATGAAAGAACACACACACGTATGTGTGTGTATATATATTCATTCATATATATATATATATGGAATTTAAAAATAATAAATGAGAATACATGTGCAACAATAAGAAAACGTACACAGTTTCAATTACCATGCAGCAATGTTTTCGGTGCAAAAATAGAACACTTGTTGTGTAGACTAGTTGGCATATTTGTGAGATGCCAGTGGATGACTTGGCTCGAGTCATACAAATAATCTTTTATATATTTCTGACAACAACTTGGTACGTATATAGTAATGAAATGTTTGACTTACCCTAAAACTTGTAAATCTACATGGAATTTGACAGTGCAAATTTTTCTAACTACTAAAATGTACAGAAAGCTGGAAAATTGGAGAGTCCAGTGGATTAATTAGTTTGAGTGATGTATACTTCTGACACCAACTTGATGTATTGTAATGAATTATTTGACATCTCAAAAATAACAAGAAGAAAATGTACCAAGTAATTTGACAGTGGAAAGTGGAGACTGTATTCATTTTCTAGATATTAACTTATTCAATATTCTTAATGAGATAGTGATTGATCTTCAAGATTCTGGATGTGCTGCTCTTTGACTAAGATCAACATTCTGTGGTACTTTCCGTCTGGAGTGTTGTTCTGTCATGGTGTCCTAAGAGTCTTTGACTATCACTTCTATCCAAAGCTTAATTTGATCGTTAAAATGGAGGAGAAACAACTGTACAATGTACCTGAATTGATTATGGAAGTCCCATTTTGGATAGTGTTAGTATTTGGGAAGGCTTATTGCATGAGTGGCAGACTGTTCCGTTGATTTTGTTTTCTATTATACATATAAAGATACATAGGAATTGAATGTCCTTTGGGTTTGTTCGGATACATCTAATTGATAACTACAAAATGAATCAATAAAGGTTCTTGGTTGTCATTCTCCTTAATTTGATTGGTAGGTATGAGTGATTATAATGTAGCATTTTGGATTTCTTGATCTTCTTTACAGTTTTGCTACCTCTACGAGGTTGCTTTAATTCTGACTTTACTCCCTATACCATGTGGTGTTTCAATTTGGGAATTTCTGTCAAATCCTTTTATGTTACAATTGCGATCTCTCCTCTAAGTAAAATTTTCAAATGTCACAGTAAAACCGAGTAGGTTATCACTATTAAAAGTTTGGAACACATTCTTTACACAACTTGTAAGATCTTCTTTGATGTACTCTGTTGTACATGTCAGCATACTCTTGAGGTATATAAAACTTTACCTCATGTATAACAAATGGTTTGGAACATATTCCATATGCCTTTCTCTCATCCTCCTCGTTTCTTTTCTTGATGAACAAGTGTCAAATGTGCAAATGTGGGACACAGTTAACCTGATTAGCATCAGATTATTTTTGACAGTTCTGATTTGTACATATACTTTTGTTTTGCAAGTTAGCTGATAGGATGGCTCAAAGTGCTTCATGGGTCACAATATCATCTATTTGTACAATTCTTTATTTCATGTACTTGAGTAAGTTAGCAATATCATTTTTTCTCCTTTGATAAGTAAAGAGCATATCATCAGTATCTTGTATTGTAATTGTATGCTTGTGCAATAGTTTTCATACATGTGTTTTTATTCATTTAAGTTGGTGATAGGTTAATTTGCTTCTTGTATTAAGTCCGCTAGTAGCTATTTGATCGATGTGTCGTTCACAAAGCCTTGTGTGTTGGGAGCAAGATGGCAATTAATTGTCCATAGTTGACATGGACATCTCAAGGAAAAACATGATTCTTTGTTCTTTTGGTTGTGTATAATGCCAATTTTATTGAATAATCAAATTTTCTTTGAAGGACCTTTGCCTAGCTGATCCAAAATCATTTACGGCTCAGTGGACAATGCTCTTACCATCTAGTGATGTCCTACAGCCAAGGTTAAGATTTTGTTTTTTCATTTGCTCAGTGAGTTGATATATCCTGATTCCTGTCAAGTAATTTATACAATGATGTTTACTCATGTTTCTGATTTGACTTTCCTACTTTGTTTGGTGTACCTGCCCTTACTTTCCCCCCTTTTTCTGTTGCTAATTGCAGGAGGTATGAGGCA
Organism: Solanum piurae; assembly: GCA_029582685.1. NCBI lineage: Eukaryota > Viridiplantae > Streptophyta > Magnoliopsida > Solanales > Solanaceae > Solanum > Solanum piurae. The sequence continues at coordinate 14,437 of JAJOOO010020542.1, forward strand.
ACACTGATGAGTTGTTTGCTGTTCGATCCATTTCTTAAGGTACTTCTACTTTATTATATTTTTTGCTATCATTTATCCTTCTCACCAGCTCCATTGTATGGTAAGGATAGAGGGGGTTCCTCCAAAAGGAAAAATAGTATTTGCAACTAAAGGAGAAGTATAATTATTTTGCAGTTACATGTTAATTTTGTTTTTTCATAACCTGTACAGTGAAGTATCATCTGAATTTTAGTACTGTGTTTCTGCTACAAACATTGGACACTGTGTTTGTTCTAGGCACGGGTTGCAGCTGCCTCTGCCATCAGGGCTATGCTGGACGCTCCGTCATCTGTTTTTCTTCAGGTTGCAGAATTCAAGGAATCAGCTAAATGTGGGTCATTTATGGCACTCTCCAGCTCCCTTGGACAGATTTTAATGCAGTTGCACTCAGGTACATCATATATTTTGCTTGGTTTGAGGTTTTAGCTTGATTTGATTTGCGCTTTTCTTGTTTTCTTTTAACTGCTGGGGTTGTGTTAGCAGACTTCTCTAAGGCTTCTTTCTATTACAAGATTTCTCCCATGTTGTCTTAAGTGTTACATAAATTATTCAGCAACCAAAGGCATTTTACATGAATTGAATAACTTGTCCTTTGGATTTTAACAACTCTCAAGTAATCAAAAACAATAACAACAACATACTTGGTGTAATCCCACAAGTGCAGAAGTGAAAAAGCCACAACAAATACTACAGAAATCATGTCAAAGCATTCTGAAAAAGATGAACAGTAACTACAAAAAAGTTATACTATAATTGTAGTATAGGAAACTACAAGTGTAATGCTGTGGACGGATTAGCGAGACAACACTCTATTACTTACTAACTTTCTACCCTAATATGTGTCCTCTATAACCTCACATCTAAGGTCATGTGCTCTGTCAGTTGAAACTGCACCATGTCCTCTCTAATCACCTCTCCCGATACTTCTTTGGCCTACCTTTACCTCTTCTGAAACCGTCCATAGCCAACCTCTCTCACCTCCACACTATGGCATATGTGCATCTCCTCTTCACATGCTTGAACCATCTCAACGTTGCTTCCCGCATCTTGTCCTCCACTGAAGCCCACTCTCACTTTGTCTTGGATATCTTCATTTCTAAGCCTATTTCTCTAGTATGGCTACACATCCATCACAACATCCTCATTTCCATAACTTTTATCTTCTGAACACGAGACTTCTTGACTGGCTAACATTTTGCCCTATACAACGTAGTAGGTATAACCACCACTCTAGAACTTGCCTTAAGTTTTGGTGGCACATTCTTATCATACAAGACTCCGATGTGAGTCGCCGTCTCATCCACCCAACATCAATACTATGTGAGACATCATTGTCAATCTCCCATTTTTAATTTTTTTTTTTTTATGACCAGGGAAACCCGCAGCCGCTACCCTTTGGGTGCGCACAGGGTAAAACCCCGCTCCTATGCAATAGGTCGCAAACCACATAGGAGAGGTAACCTGCACTATGCAAGCTCGGTGCGGCGAGCTCGACCCAGAAGGCAAACCCCTTGCTTTCGCTGGCAAGGGATTTCGAACTTGAGACCTCCAACATGGAAGTCCCAAACCCAAACCACTAGGCCACCCCGAAGGGTTCAATCTCCCATTTTTTCTTAGATAATAGACCTAAGATACTTGAAACTTCCTATGTTAGGGATGACCTATGTATCAAACTTTACTTCCACACTAGGCGTATGGGTTACATCACTTAACTTTTGATAAGAGTATCTATTTTATATATCACAAAACCCATCACAGAGATGATGATGAGGGGGTTCACATTTTGGTGTCCAAGAGGACATTGAAAAAGATTAGAAACTCTGTCGTCCCCGTCTGGGGTACACCTCACTTTGTCCAGGTCATGGGCCCTCTCTCTCGTCTTGGTCAGCCTACATAACTTCTATAGCCTTTGTCCTCTAATTCTATATACATTCTTTCAAAGTTGCCTTTTTGCTGCATAACTGCTAACTTTGCCTCCTCTTTTGCTATTCTTATACCTTTCCCTATTTTTTTGCTTTTCCTATTGTCTATACTTTTTCACCAACTTTGCATATGCCACCTTCTTTGCCTCAAATTTCTCTTTTGACTTCTCCATCACACCACCAGTCTTCTTGATGCCCACCAAATCTACCTCTCTAAACCTCCAACACCTCTCTAGCCACTTCCTAATACAACTAGCACTCCTATCCCACATACTGTTTGCATCCCCGCTACTACTCCAAGCCCCCTAGCCACCAATTTCTCCACCATCTCCTGGGCACTGGCCATAATCAAGCTACCCCATTTGATCCCTTTGGGCGTCAACCACAACCCGCTTCTTCCTCTTCCCCTTGATCTTCAAATCCATTGCCAATAGCTTATGTTGGTTCGTAAGATTCTCACTCGAGATAACCTTGCAGTCTATACTAAGTCCTTTATCATCTTTCCTAAGACGGAAAGTTACCAAGTTCTTCTTTTTCTTTGGTGACTTAAATTGGCTACCACCAACCCAAAAGCTCTAGCGAAATCCAAAAGTGAGACTCCTCCTTTGCTCTTGTTCCTAAGCCTAAAACATCTATGCACATCGTCGTAATTCCTTGGAGTAGGCTCTATGTGTCGATTCGAATCTCCTTTTATGAATAACTTCTCAGCAAACGGTATACCTTGCACCATCTCGTCCAAATCCTCCCAAAAGTGCCTCTTGTCTTCCTCATCCGAGCTCGCTTGTGGTGTGTATGCTCTAATAATGTTCAAAATGTATCTTCCAATGACTAAATCACCATCATCCTATCGTTGACCCTTCTAATCTCCACCACTTGCTTCCTTCCCTCTTACCAACTAAAATGCCTACCCCATTCCTATTCCTAAAGCCTCTTGAGTACCACAACTTATACATGTCCTTATCCGTACGTTAGTTCCCCTACCCAACAACAATATACCCAGTGAAATCTCACAAGTAGGGTCTGGGGAGGGTAGAATGTACACAAGCCTTACCATTACCTCATGGAGGTAGAGAAGTTGTTTTCGGAAGACCCTTGACTCAAGTGCAGCTAATCCAGGTACATAGAAGGAGACAATGAAGAAATATAACAAGTAACAACAAATAGTGCAATAATTGAAACACACTAAGCAACATACTAGGATTATTGTAAACAATAATAAAAACAAGAACTACAATAATACAACTAGTACAATGACAATGACAAACGCCAACCACCCTCAGCAAAACAACACTACACTACATACTAACCTTCTACCCTAAAACATGTCTTCTACGCCCTCCTATGTAAGGTCACGTCCTCGGTAACCTGAAGTTGGGCCATGTCTTGTCTTACTACCTCATACTTCTTTGACTTACTTTTGTCTTTCTTTGTACCCTGTGTAACCAACCTCTCGCACCTCTTTACTAGTGTGTCTACGCATCTCCTCTTCACATGTTCAAATCATCTCAGTCTCGCTTCTCTCATCTTGTCCACCTTGGAGACCACTCCCATCTATTACTAATATCCTCATTTTTAATCTTATTCGCTATTAGTATGACCACTCATTTCTAATCTCATTTTTAATCTTATTCGCTCTTAGTATGATCACATATCCACCTCAGCATCCTCTTCTCCGCAACATAACATGCACCTTCTGGACATGAGAGTTTTTGACCATCCAACACTCCGTCCCATACAACAAAGTCGGTCTAACGACCACTCTATAGGCCACTCTTAGTTCCCTTACCCGTTTGGTCTAATCTCCTGGACACAAACTATATTAATTATTTTTTGAGAAAGTTAACTGGTATTATAAACAGAGAAGCACACCAATAGTGAACTCCTGTAGTAATACATCAAAAGTATAGAGGGTTTGTCAAAAAGAAACTAAACACCTATCTCCTTGATAAACGATTTAAGAATAGGGTGATGTCCCCCGGATCCTTGGGAATAGTACGAATACACCAAAAGTAAAAGGTCACTAAACAATTCATTTTAATGCTTTGGAAAGGGATACTCTTGTTCTCAAAACATCTCTGATTTCTCTCCCTCCATATTGTCCACCAGATGCAGGCAGGGACAATCTTCCATCTCTCTTTGTGTCCTGACTGATTTCCATCTCTATTCCAACACTTCTGCAGTATTTTTAGGCATGGTCCATGTGATACCTCTCAAGTTAATGAACTACTTCCATAGTTTCTCAGTCACTTTACAATGCAAAAAAAGATGGTTTATCGTTTCTGTCTCAGATTCACAGAAAAAACATCTGGGGCATAAGTCCCTTCCTCTTTTCATTAAGTTGTCCCGAGTCAGAACAAAATTGTCTTGCAACAAGCCATGTGAAACAAGCCACCTTATATGGTATCTTCCCTTTCCAGATCATCTTCCAAGACCACAACTCCTTGGTTTCAGTTGAAATGTCTAGTAATTTGTAGGCTGATTTCTCCTTGAACTTGCCATCTTTCTCCAGCTTCCATATCAATTTGTCTTCCTCACAAGTGAGGTTCTTGGCTTGTTCCAAGGTATTGTAGAATTGAGTCATTCTCTCCACTTCCTAGTCATTGAGGAACCTTCTGAAAGCCAGGTTCCATCCTTGTTCATTTCTGACTTCTAGAATTGTAGCCATTTTCTGTTGATTGAGAATATAAATGTCTGGGAATTGTTGTCTCAAAGGTGTTTGTCCTACCCATGTATCATTCCGGAACAAGGTTTTCCTCCCATTTCCCACATTAATCACAAGAGTTCCTCCACATTCTTGGCCACTGGTTTCTAATAGTTCTCCATAGACCCACACCATAAGGAGTATTAACCTCCTTAGTAGTCCATGGTCCTTCCTTTCCATATCTTGCAATAATAACGTCCTTCCATAAGCTCTGATCATCTGTTGCTAGTCTCCAGAGCCATTTTAGCAGAAGGCTCTTATTGTGGGCTTTCAAATTCTTAATTCCCAAGCCTCCCTCTTTTTTGTTGGATATAACAACTTCCCACTTCCCACAAACTATATTAATTATCTTCTTCTTGAGAATCTTCACTAGTTTTATTGACTTTCTTGTTAAAGTCCCTATGTTCCAAGAACCTGATCTCATCCTTTTGAGAAGGAATTTTTTTATTTTTTTTGAGAAGGAACCTGATCTCATCCTTGAAACTCCCTTAACCCACTTTATCACCCTTACCTTTGTCCATGTCCCCGACCGAGAACATGACCCTAGTCTACCATCGGTCACCAGAGCCACTAAAGCAAAAATAGACTAATTAAGGGTTTCACTTAACAAGCAGGAATCATCACGAAAGCACAAGCAATCAAAACCATTTCTAGGAAATTGTTCTTAAAAAGTACACAAAAAACATCTCTAGCCAATTAAGATATTGAGTTTTCTTATTCTTTTTCTTTTTCATTTTTTTTAAAAAAGAAATAAGAAACCCAATACCTCAATTGTCTGCCATTATATAACCCAAAAATGCACACACATGCGTATAGGTAAACACACACAAACATATGCAAGTTGTTGAAATATAGACTAATTAATTAATATAAGGTGTTCTCTTTCTAAAAGGTTAAGCTTTTAGACCACTATATATATGTGTGTGTGAGTGGATGTAACCAAAAAATGCTTACAAATTTTCTCTATAATTTTTTGGTAAAGTGGTACCTCTTATCTCCCACAAACCCATGTATGTGCTAACTTTGTCCACCAAGACTTTGATAGATGAGAAAAGCTCACGTAACATTTTGTCTTTGCTGGAATTTGAGGTTTTGTCCTACTTCATTGACTACTATATACAACAAAAGAAGTTTTTTAAACATACAGTGAAGTTCTACAATTTTTTTGTCCTATAAGTTTCTCAATTATTGTCATCCAAAAAGGAACCGATCAATTTGTGTAAGAAAATAAGTTTGGTTACATGAAATTCAAAATAAGGGAGGTTGTAGATATATATTACTAAACAAAGAGTGTTCCCTCTCTAAAAGCTTAAGATATTAGAATAGGAATTCACACACTTCAATATGGTATATAAACATGTAGAGGTCCTTAGTTCAAGTTTCGCGAACACCCTTCACTTTGAATTTTTTTCACATACTTGACCCATTAAAAGAATTAGACTGTACACTAGGAGGCTTGTTGCGGATATAATTAAGTAAATATAAGTGTTTTCTTTCTAACCGTTTAAGCTTTAAAATGAGGGTGATCACCACACGTCAATAATAGTATTTAAAACCAAAGGGGTGGGGGTCCTTTTAGGGTGCGCAGAACGTTAAATCAAATAAGTGGAATATCATCCAAATTTCATGTTACTAAGGAGATTTCATGGGAGGTTTTTGTTTTTATCTCTGCTTTTCAAGATGCTTCTTGAAATCCCTTTTTAATTGAATTTAACTGATTTTGTCTTCAATCTCTGATGGTAGGGACTTTATACTTAATCAAACGTGAAACACACAGTGGATTGCTAGCGTCCTTGTTCAAAATTTTGATGCTTTTGATATCATCTACACCGTAAGAGTCTCTACTAATGTAAACATGATCTTCAGTTTTCTTCTGTCTTAGCATTCAGTTTTATTAGCTCTTATCTTCACTACACTTTTTGGAAGATATCAATACTGATAAAACAGATCCTCTATGTCCTCTCGACTTGATAGAGTATGATGATGACAAGTGTTATAAAAGATGAAAGCTCAAAAGGTCATGCTTTTGGTGCCAAGTTGATTTGACATGCAGGCTTGCAATTTCTAGTGCTTTTATTTAATGTAAATGTTTCTCTAGTACTTCTATTTTTTAACAACAAGATCTGTAAGGTTATAGGTAAGTGGAATGTGTATAAGACAGATCAACAAGTAGACATCATCCTTGAACTACCTCAGGTATCGAGCAATAAACTAATTACTGGACCCTCGATTGTCCCACATTCCCACTCATCTTCTCTTCAGGATGTTCCATTTGGCTATAGCTTCAATTATGAAAATCGATAGAAGTTGAAGGTAATATTGAAGAGATGAAAAGAGGATGAGGGGAAGATGAAGAAGAGAGCAGGCTTGTGCTAGCTGCTATGAACATAGCAATTACTGACAGATGCTATTGGTCAAGAAATTTTTAGGAGAGAAAGAAAGGTGATGGGGGAGAGGTGATCATATCATTCAAGCAAATGATCTGTGAAATAAATTAGGAGCAACTTTTGGTTTATCACTTCAATGTGCAGGAGGTGGAGGAGTCCAAACGTCAAAATCAACCTACTCCATGCGTCAAAGTTTGATAGTTTCCAATCTGGATGAAACAATTAGCTCTTTTGGAACAGTACCTGGATGAAGTAATTAGTGAAAAGGACCAATAGCAGTTCAGAAATATTTCTCTTTTTGGAGAATAATCAAAGCTAAGAACTTGCATATTGTAGAGAAAGAAGAAGAGGGATTGCTACAAATAGTGTAAGCTGATGGATCCAGAGAATTCTATCCTAACTGGCTCTGGAAGATGATTTAGAAAGCCAAAGCACCTATGAAAACAACTCTTTTTTGGTTGGTTAGCAGCTAGGGATGCTTGCCAAACAAAGCACAAGTTACAGAGGAGATGTTTTTCCTTGTGTAGTAGATTCTATTTCTGCAAGAAATAGTGGAACATCTTTTCTTGCATTGCAGATACTCAAGACAATGTTGGGAACTTTCTTTAGCATAATGGGTATATCCTTGGAGTTACCAGAGAAAATTAGTAGCCCTTTGGAAGTGTGGCAATCACAGAAAGTTAAAAAGAGCTAAATGCCAGTATGGAGAACAATTCCCAATGGCACAATGTGGACCTTATGGCTAGAAAGAAACAAGGCATGCTTTGATGGGAAGAAGCTACAGATTTATAGAGTAAAAACATATGCATTAACAATGTGTATATCTGTTGCTGGAGGTTTGAGAGAGGAGTGCGTAAGAAGATTTGGTGCTGAGACAAAACTTGAGGGTGTATGTGTGGGCACCAGTAGGGATATAAGAAATAGAAGAAGCTAGTAGGAGGGTGGAGTTGGGGATGGCAATAGAGTTGGGGAGAAGGCAGTGTTTCTTGTGAGGAGGGGTTGGGGGTTGGAGAGAGAGGGTGTATGTGTGGGCACAAGTAGGGATATAAGAAATAGAAGAAGCTAGTAGGAAGGTGGAGTTGGGGATGGCAATAGAGTTGGGGAGAAGGCGGTGTTTCTTGTGAGGAGGGGTTGGAGAAAGTGCACTGCGCTTACCAGATGGGTGATGGAAGAATTAGAAAAGAGATAGACGAAGAAAAGTTGGTGAAAGTATCTTGTTTTCCCTCACCAAAATTGGAGTATCAAACCGCCACTCCTCAACCGAGGGGGAGTGGTTTCCTATGTATATGCATGGGGTCCTTCTATGGTATTTATGTCTTTAGTTAAAGGGTGATTTGAAATAGCAAATTTCATATAAGGAGATTGGTAGTTTTTTATAAGTACTATATGCAACAATATTTTATTGAGAAAATGACAAAAATGGTCCCTTGTGTTTGAGAGGGTAGGTTCAAAATAGTCTCTGAAGTATGCACTTTACAGTATTGGTCCTTCAAAATTGGTCAAAAGTTAACATTTTTAGGCTCTGTAAAATATTTACACCGAACTCTGTGTGTTAGATTTGACGAGAACAATGGAAAAAAAGATTTAATTTAAGTATAAACTAGAAAATCCCATCGATCCTAAAATATGCAACACAAAAATTACACTAGACAGTAAAAGGATATTAAAAAATAACAAAAATTACACCTCAAAAAGTTGCACCTTCTAGAAGTAAAATTAAAAATAGTAGAAACTACAAAAATCAGACCTCTAAATGTGAGTTTCCGGTAATTTCTTTCTTTCTTATAGTTCTCGTGAAATCTAACATACAGAGTTGGGTAAAAATTTATGGAGTTTAAAAGTGGTTCAGGACTACATTGATGGTACTATTCATTATTCAATGTGCAATTGTGAACATTTGAAGTGTAGGAAATTCAAGTGGTTAGCTTTTTCTTTTTTTTTTTTCCTTTTTATCTTTTGGGTTGATATAAAATATATTAAGAGATCGTCATGAATCTGTATGTGTCTTAACAATCAAGGAAATTCTAATATGTGTAAACTTGAATTTGTCTCTGTGATCCTTTTGCAGGTATTCTAGAATGCCTCGTGAATTGTTGCCAACAGTTCTCTCTTCTATTCAAGTTAGGATTGAAGAAGGCTTTTTGTCCAGAAGTGACCAGAATATCTTATTGGTTAGTCCTAATGAGTTGTGAGCTGTAGATTTTTTAGGACCTGCTTATCCAGGAATGCTTAAAATCATTTACGGGGTTTCAACTTACAGGCACTGATGAGGAAAAAATTAGATTCAGCTAGGCTTTCCCTAGTATGATATCCAAGGAACAATTAGGAATTGTTTGGTTCAATATTTGGAGCTTGAGCGATTTATTTTAGTCATTTCAAACCTGTTGCATCGTATAGTTCTGTTTGCAAAGTTGTATTTGTGTGCTTCTTCTCCTTTTTTTCCCTTCAATTTTTTCTGGGTTCTTCTTTATTACTACTTATTTACTTTTTTTATTTTTTTAAATTGTGTTCCCGGTTGTCATGTGTAATTTTATAATCTTTTAAAATCCTGGTTGTTTAACTTTGTTTGATGCCCATTAACGCACACAAGTGATTTCAAAATGTACCTTTCTGATTTTGTTATTCAAATTCACCTTCAGAGAGAATTACTCAACTGGATTCTTCTGATTTGCAATATCCTCAATCCTAAGGTCGTGTATGGGTTATTGTGACCTTCATGATTTATTGGCACTTGACAATTAATATTTGAGCCTTGGCACCTTAGTTGTCCATTGCACTTATTGGTTTACACTCTTGTAGATTGTGTAATACTATTAGCTTGCATTCACTCGTACACATTTTACCCATGAACATATAGTGTATCTTATCTAAGTTCTACTGTTACCTTCTCAGACTTACTTCAAAGACTAACAGAGTTTGAGAACCTAGGTATTTATAGCCCCCCTCCTTGGATAATTAAGTTCCCGTTAACCCAATTGAAGAAAATGGTGAAGCACTTTGAAAACAAATTTCATTATGGTGGTAGTAAACTTTTTCTAGCCTTTGTGTGCTTTACTTTTCATTTGGATTCATCCCCAGATTCTTCCTTTTCTCAAATTTGTTGCAGTATTCTGTAGTAAAAGCTCAGTTGGACATATTTTGTTGATATATAACCCTCTGGTGCTCTTTAAATGCATTATCTGAATCCAGTTTAAGGTTGAGACAGACAGCTTCATGGAGTTATTTGAGCCTCTTGTTGATTCATAGTCTAGAGTAACTTGGTACCAATATATTACAGAATAATTAACAACTATGTCTATGTAGCTGCTTTATTCAAATGCTTGGTTTTTTCTGCAGGCAACCACAATCAACTGCTTAAGTGCAGCCTTGTCAGTCTCACCACTTTCAATTGAAGTCAAAGATATGCTTGTGGCAGAAGTATCAGCAGGTAATCTGATTGTTCCTTTGGTTGAATAATCAGTAAAACAATCTGAATGAGTTCAGGTGGTAACTACTGTAGTTGTTTTATTACAGCCTATTAACTGATCAAGAGCCTTACATTGTAGGCTATCTAACTTGTTAAAATATTGGAGATTCTGTTTTAAGTTAGATAGTGCAAGTGGTTACTTAACTTATTCGTTGGAAAAACCTGTACCTGGCTAAAATGTGTATGCTGACATAGGATATTGCTCAGGAAATCCTGTTCTTTTTAAATTTCAGTGAACTGGCTGGTTATCAATTCAACTATTGATAGTATGCCTCTGTATTTGTCCATTCAGGTTTCATCAGTACTAAATCGAAGTCGGGCATTTTGTCTACGTTGTTTCGGTATTGTGAACCAGGAGTAAGCCCATCAGTAGGCTTTGAGGCACTTCAGGTAATCGATCAGTCAAGCTATATGGAATCCAATAGTCTTTAAAAAAGATGGAGAAGCAGGAAAAGAAAGGAAATAAGTTTTTCATGGTTGAACTTAAACATAAGTGTGTCAATGTCGAGAATGGTTCACAGATGATTTTAGAAGCTAAAAATTATTTTCACTTTGCTTTTGGACCTTACATTTTAGGCTCCTCTTTTTTCCATCCAATCACATTAACAGAACATGTTTCTGTTACACCTACTTTTTTATAGGCTACTGTTACAGCTGCTTACATTCACCTCATGCATAAAACATGTGTACTCTGTACAAACTTTTGTCAATTGCGCCAGAATCTGTGTGTCCTCCTTTGTAATGACTTGCAGGCTGATGCTTTGGCATCCAGTTTGAGAGCTCTTGGGGTCTAATCTGTGAATGTTGCCTTTTGGTTATCTATTGATCTTTTTTATGAAGGGAAAAGGCTCAAATATGCCATCGAACTTTCAGAAAAGGCTCATTTATGCCATCCGATAAAAGTTTGGCTCATCTATGCCATTACCGTTTAAGAAAAGGCTCATTCATGCCATTATTTTTTAACGGTGGTTTTGCAAAACCATTTTTTACACGTGGCCAATTATAATTCGGCCACGCCATTATTTTTTTTATAATAAAAAATCAAATTTCAGAATTTTAATTTTTTATT
>JAJOOO010020543.1:0-23874 GCA_029582685.1 Solanum piurae
CACAAAAGAAATCGTTTGTCCAACAAGTATTTCATCACTTTTGTATCCTTCATATCTCACCTCGCTTATCCAAAATTTCGACAATTTTTTTTATGAAACAGAGAGAACGATGAACAAGAAGAAGAAATTTAATTTTTGAAATTTTTGGTTTGTTACACAATATGATTGAATTCTTGACAATAATTTGGAATGAAATAGCACAATTTATGGGATCTTAATTTGATTTTCAGTTCCCCCCCCAAAACGGAAAGATCTTCAATGAACTGGGAGAAGAATTTTGAATCTCAAAATTTTCGACAATCTTGAATCAAAATCGAAAGGATATTTGATGAACTTGAAGATTCACAAAAGAAATCGTTTGTCCAACAAGTATTTCATCACTTTTGTATCCTTCATATCTCACCTCGCTTATCCAAAATTTCGACAATTTTTTTTATGAAAACAGAGAGAACGATGAACAAGAAGAAGAAATTTAATTTTTGAATTTTTTGGTTTGTTACACAATATGATTGAATTCTTGACAATAATTTGGAATGAAATAGCACAATTTATGGGATCTTAATTTGATTTTCAGTTCCCCCCCCAAAACGGAAAGATCTTCAATGAACTGGGAGAAGAATTTTGAATCTCAAAATTTTCGACAATCTTGAATCAAAATCGAAAGGATATTTGATGAACTTGAAGATTCACAAAAGAAATCGTTTGTCCAACAAGTATTTCATCACTTTTGTATCCTTCATATCTCACCTCGCTTATCCAAAATTTCGACAATTTTTTTTATGAAAACAGAGAGAACGATGAACAAGAAGAAGAAATTTAATTTTTGAATTTTTTGGTTTGTTACACAATATGATTGAATTCTTGACAATAATTTGGAATGAAATAGCACAATTTATGGGATCTTAATTTGATTTTCAGTTCCCCCCCCCCCCCTTAATTAGTGCAACAGATGGATACTATGAGATCTTAATTTGATTTTTCAGCCTTTTTTTCCCTTAATAAGTGCAACAGATTGATACATAATGTATCAACAATAATGTATCCGAATCCTTAATTATGTATCCAAAATGCCTAAAAAATATGAGATTTGTGTAATTAGAAAAAGAATAGGAATAGAAGGTAATTTAGGTTTTACACTATGGATTTATGTAAGTTATACATAATTATAACTCCAACTATAATTTTATATATCCAATTCTTCATTAAAATCATGCTTATTTGTTAAAGAGATTGATAGTGTAATATGAGAAGAATATATTAGAGAATAGCTAGTTACTATCGTTGTTATAATTTAATTTTTGCATTTGATAAATCTTTGTAACTAATTGTAATTTGACAAATTGTAATAGCTAGTAACTTTACTATAGGTAGTTTTTTATTAAAATATCTTATTATGATTTTTAGATAATGAATTATCTAGTTCATTATAAAAATGATAGTTTTGTGTCCAATTTATCTGTATTTTAAATAAGTTTTAAAACTTATGAGTATAAATCATTTTTCATGTTTGTTTTTTTTTGTTTTAAAAAAGAGTGAAGTACGTTTCCCAAAAATGTGGTCAATGTTAAAATTTCAATTCAAATTTCATCCAAAATTGATTTTCCGAAAATATCTAAAAAATTATGATCAATCGCTAGCGAAGTAGCAACACATTACGCTCTTCAATTGATTTAAATTTGGGTTTGGGTTACAATTTTTTACGTAAGGATCACTGAACGTTTCTACTAAAGATAAGAAGTAATTGGGAATACTACATAACTAAGTAAACATAGCTACCATATATACATAACCTAGCCATACTTTCAAAGAATTATCTAACATGGTTATATTTAGGCAAATTTCTCATCTCTCTTCCTTTCTCGCTCGTCATTCTCCTCCCCCCTGCTCTATCTCCTCTAACGTTTCTTCTCATTCTCCTCTCTCTTTCTCTTTCTTTCTCCTTTTCTCTTCTCTCACGTTCCCTTCTCAATCCCCCCCCCTCCCCCTCTTTCCTTCTCCTCTTACGTTTTCTTCTTACCCTCTTTCTCCTCTTCTTTACAATTCATTTAGTAAATCTTTCTTCTTTCTCTTCATTTTTATATTAATAGAAAACTCCATTAAAATTTTAGTTGAATTATATTTACCTATACATGTAGTTCTTGGTTTTCAATATTTTCTAGGTGGTTGTTGATTGTTGATTCATCTTTTATTAGATTAATGTGGATATATCAAAAAAAATTATTATGGGTTCTTGATTTGTTGTTCAATATTTGCATTACTAGATTGAAAACATGTATCAGACTTCACATTTGAATCTTCTCTTCTTCTTAGATTGATATAATCAATTGTATCCATGTATCAAAACAAGAATATTGTATCGGTGTATAAAATTTTTTGATAAACTTATTATCAAACTAAATCTTTTTCAATTGATACCTATTTATATAACCAATTGTATCTATGTATTCCAAAAATTGTACATGTATACTTGAAGATTTTTTATAAGATTGTATTTTGTATGAAAAACTAATACTATTATATCAGAAAAATTGTGTATTTCTTTGACGGATGATATAATATTCAAAGATTGTATCAGTATTTTTTTCTTTTGTGTATCACAAAATATTAATATATATTGTATCTGTGTATTTTTTTTAAGGGTGATACAATGTATATTTGTGTATCTATGTTTCAACTTCAAAGTTAATATGTGTATTTGTGTGTGAGATCAAGAAAAAGAGGAGACATGAGAGAAAGATTCGGAAGAGACAGAGAGAAAAATAAATTGTGTATATGTGTATCTTTGATCGATCTGTATATTTAAATTTCAATTGAGATACGAATTGTACCTGAGATAGTACTACTTGCTTGCCTTTCTCCTCTATCTCTCTCGATATCACTCGTCATTATCCTCTCTAAAATTATTGCTATAAATAGTAATGAGCCAAACTATAACTAATATTCATAATTATTATCCAAACTATAACTATTTATGAAAATTCCTCATAATAGAATAACCATTTGATCACTTTTACTAATCAAAATTGGCTCAAATTTCATTTGTTACTCTAATTAGCCATTCAACAAACAACATTTCCTCGTCTCTCGTTCTCTTGACCTACAAATAGATGTGAAATGTTTGGATAAGGGGTAACAAAGTTTCATTAGTTCAAATGAGTTTTTTTGGTTTCCCACCCAGTGTTCGAAGTCAATATTGGAGCCTCGACTAAATTTGGATCGTGCACGACAGGGTCTATTTGGGGGTGATACTCCTAATAGAATTTTTTCCATACCTAAGTGTCACGACCTAAATATGGACATGATGACATTTGTCTTTTCCCACTAAGACAAATCAGCCTCAACCCAACGAAAACAAAAGAAATGCGGAAATATAAAGCAAGAACACGACAAAGACGAAAAACTTATTCTTTCTAAACAATACCCCAAAACTCGATTGTCACATGTACAAGCCACTAATGAAATTACAGAATTCAAAAGATAAATACAAGTCTCATACTTTGTTTCTCAAGTAGAACAAAGCTTAAAAGAAAAGGGAAATAGGCTCCACCAGGATGACAAGCTGCTACCTCTCAGATCCTTCAACGAGCCACCGACTGTCAGGAGAAGAAGAAGATCATACAGATTCGAGCTCGGAACCTACACAAGTGTAGAAGCAATGGGTGAGTACCAATAACACGGTACCCAGCAAGCAACCTACTAAACAAAGCAACTAGCTAGAATCGAATACCCCTTACACTCCAACTGAACCTTCTCAAACTACAACCTGCACAAAAATCAACCCAACCTAGCAATTCTACAATATACGGCTCACAAAGCCCAATATTCACAGTTCAACATTCACAATTCAACAATCAAACTAATCAAATAAGTCAGTATCAATGTCAACTAGTTTAGTTACACTCACTAGTACATCAATCATAATTAATAAATAAGTCTAGCATAAACATCAAAGGCATCAAGTCACAATAATCAATCTTTTGCCGGAACCATTTTCCGTCGGCACAATATCATTAGCCAGAACCATTTTTCATCGGCTTTATATCAAATCACTAGCAGGAACCATTTTCTATCGGCTTTACATCAAATCACTAGCCGAAACCATTTAGTATTGGTTTTATAAACACTTGCCAAAAATGATCTCGACATCACAATACTCGCCGGCAAAGACCTCGGCATCATAACACTCACCGGCAAAGACCCCGACATCACAACATTCGTCGGCAAAGACCTCGTCATCATAAATCATCACATGTCTCATCACGGTGTTCACAATCAATTCACACAAGCAATATCACACCACACGGAAGAGACAACAATTCATTCAACTCAAATCCACATTCATGCTTTCAGGTATTTCATCAATCAATCAACAAGGGTCACAATAAGGCAATTCATATCATCACGTTCAACACCTAGCCTTTTTCATTCCAACCCCCTTTTATTAATTTAAATGTAATAATTGGACAATTTAAACCATTCACCTCATTCCTATTACTCCTAACACACAAGAAACGAAGGAAGTACACGAATTCTACTAGAAAACAAGGTTTAGGACGTCATTTGACTTAAATCAATCAACAATCACTCCAAGAGTTAAGTCTTCCCCTTTCGAATGATTTCTAAAGTCATACAATCTATAATAATCAAGTATTCACAATCACTCATCGGAAACAACAATTTCCTTCATCAATTATATAGAGAAATGGGTCAATCAACTCAAAACTCAATTCCAAAATAGAGGTTTGAATTTGGGAAAAAATACTTGAAATGATGTTTAAGGCTTTAGGAACTCATTTGTGAAAACCATTTCGAAAAAAGGATCAAAACCACTTCAAAATCACCATTTTACTAAGTTCTTTGATTCTTGAAGAAAACCCCGATTTTCTCATTTTTAAAGCTTGATTTGAATACATAAATGCATAAATAATAATAAGTAAATAAAGATTTAGGATTAAGAATCGTTACCCAAAAGTTTTCCCTTGAAATTCTAGCCCAAATCGCCACCCTAAAGCTCCCAAAACTCAAAAATGCTAAACCTCTAAAATTATTTCAATATTAAACCTTGGACATATAAGAGTTCCGAATGCAGGAAAAACCCTCTATGATGTCTCTTAAGCGACCATAGGTTCTCTTAAGCAAACCCTGCAAATTCTGGGGTCTCGCTTTCGCGAACCAGTCTTCACTTAAGCGACCATCGCTAAAGCGAGCCCTGGTTCGCTTAAGCGAACCCTTCAAAAAGTACGATCTTCACTTAAGCGAAACCCACTTAAACAGAAGGCCTATCGCAAAAGCAAATGTTACAGCATGCACCAGAAAAATGAGCCAACTCTCAGAACATCGAAAAGACCTTCAAGATTCATTCCCCGTGCACAAAACCCACATATGCAAATCAATTATCCTTGACGTTTTGGACTCAATGGAACCGTCAAAATACGAATTCAAGGTCTCTTTAACCCAACATCCGTGAAAATTACAAGAAACTAACTCACGCCTAAAAAGGCTAAAACACGTTCGGGACCTCTCAAAAATCAATCAAGACCTCATTTAGGCCTAAAATCATCACCCGAATACAATGGAACTCTTGAAATTCCGATCCGAGCATTCGAACTCTGAATGTTGACCAAAGTCAACCTAAAAGCTAAAATTCTACAATTTCACAACTTTGGACTTCAAATCCTCAAAAGATTCGGAATCAGAAACCGACAACTCTCATCAATCATATTTCCCATTTTGGGATTGATGGAATCGACAAAATTTCATTCTGATGCTCGAAAATTCAAAAGACACCAGAAATCACTTATTTAACAACTTTGCCTTTCAAACTCAAAGCTTATCAAATTCTCAATTTTTAACTCAAAGTTCAAAACCGACTTTTCAAAACTCAAACATAGAAGACTAGGGATCAATCATGGAAGGGAAAATGGTAAATTTTATGAAAAAAATAAAAAATGATCAACTGAGTCATTACACCAGGGCTCGAACCCGATACCTTTGGTTAAGGGTGAAGTAGTCCCACCACTACACCACATCCCATGACTATATATGAGTGAGTATTTATGCCATTATTTTTTATATGATACTATTCTCAATTGTTTATCACACATTTATAAACAAAACACCTCTTTGAAATCCAAAAGATTTTAGCTTTTCATCGAAGAGTTTTAAAGTTTAATTTTTAAACTTTGATCCATAAAAAATGTAAATAGTCTTTGAGTGAATAATGTAACAATCGAGCTGATTCATATCCAAAAATTTGAATTGTTTAAAGGAAGATTCGAGATGATGTCTATTGAAATCGGCCATTGAAGAGATTTGAAGCTCAAATTTTAAAATTTGACCTACCACAAACATGAATAGTTTTGGGTAAATAATATATCAAAAGACTTAAAACTCGAGATAACCTCCTATAGAGACTTTTAGAGGAGATTTGAGCTAGTCAGAATTGAAAAACAATTCATCTCGTTGAGGAAGATGAATTGTTGTTGTGTATAAATATTGTATAACAATGTTTATATATCTCTGATACATAGTACATCATATATATATATATTGTTATACACTATTTATACAATATAAATATATTACATATCCATGCATACAATTTAGTTGAATAATTTTTTTTTTGTTGGCAGTATAGTTATGTAAGAATTTCGAGACACTGATGGTTGGTTTTCTCTTTAGCTAACCAATTTTAACCCAATTGTCATTTTACTATGAGAAATTTACCCCATAATAAAGTAAGATCTTATATTACTCAACACACATTTGTACTTTTCCTTATTCATTGAACATATCAAGATTATTTTATAGCAAATCTAGGAAAAAGGTCAATGAGCTCAATCCACTTTTATTTTTGAGATTTCGTTGTATATATGCTAAAAATATATGTTATTTTTTATAACTTATAATGTTTTCTTGTTGTTTCTACCATATGTAGCTCATCTTTTTAGGCCTTCTGATTAACGAGAAAATTAATATTTTCTTTTTCTAATGTTTATCTCGTGGTCATATTTAGTCTATTTCTTTTTAGATTCGATGACTTTTGATGTCAATGTTATTGTGTTAAGCTACATGCACCAAGAAAAATGACTTCCTCATAGGATTATACAACGAGCTTATCTATAACACCTCAGATCTCAAAATGAAAAAAATCCTAGTTTTCAGAAAACTAGTGTCAGTACCAACGGAACCACCCACGGATCGTAGGTGGGGTTCCGTCGTTAAGGTCCAAATTTTTATGGTCTCTGATCCCACCCACGGTCGACCATTACGGTTCGTGGTTGGACCTACGGACCGTAGGTGAGGGTCAACAACTATTTAGAGGAAAATGGTTGTTGGGTCAACTTCAAACGGTTATATTTTTTAGCATAAAATGAATTTGGTGGCCCATGACCTATCAAATTAAAGATAATTGAATCCTCTTTCCAACGCCACCGAGTTTGTAAAAATTCAAGCTCGGAGTAAAAAGTTATGTTTGTTTTAGTGAAGCCCTGTCGGGTAGAGCATGAACGACGACCCCAAACGACGGTTGGTAGTTCAAACGATAGCCCGTCAATCCTGTAGTCGATGGCACTCGTCAGTTTAAGTCGGGGTCATTTTGGTCCTTTTCTCTATGCATTAGGCACTTAAACTACGTTGTTTGATGCCTAAACTACGTCGTTTTACTTAGTCTAAGCCTAATAACCTAGTCAGACATACACATAATCCTCATTCTCCAAAAATCAACCAAACATAGAGCAAAAAAGAGAGGAAAAGTCGACCAAACCTCCCAAGAACAAGCAACAATGTTCTTTAAATTTCAACCCCGAAATCCAAAGGATTTCTTTGTAGATTTTGTCACCAAGTATGTGGAATTTTACTAGTGAATTCCTTTCATCCACTAGGTCCCTAGAATTCAGTCAGGTCCTTGATTCTACATAGTTTGTTTAGGCTTAGGGTTTGTAAAATATTGGGAATTTATTGTGATTTCAGCTGCTATATAATCCATAGTCTAAATAACATGTTTTCTTGGAAATGTTGCTTATGTCCTTGTATAAAACTCAGAACCCTAGTTTGTATAAATTCTCTTAGTTCATGAATTATACTTGCTAGGTCAGTTAAACAGAAAATCATGCTTCAGATTTCAAATGTCACATTCTCAGTATATAAATGCTGCATTCTCATTTAGCATGTCAGTATTTTGAGCTATTTAGTATTTCAGTTACATGTTAGTCATATACATATTCAATTGGGAGTAGACTTAGCACCGAATTAGACTAGGGTTCAACGTACCCTCATAGTTCCAAAACTACGTGCCCGTGTAGGATTATAAGTCCCCTCTATTGGACATCAGTATTAGTGATCATGCCACAGTCATGGCTGCATATTTTATGATGCAAATACTGGTGCTCAGGCATTTCGTTGAGATCACTTGCACTCGTAGACAACTTTTGGTGAGGCCTCCTTGCTTTCGCGGGAATATATTTTCATATTTAGTTTTAATAGTATTTGAGGTGTCGTGGGTCTTGTCTCGACACCTATCTTGAACAGTAAAGGTTTCATAGGCAAACAAAGTTAGATGTTTTCATTGTTTTCTCCAGATGTTTTATTTAAACTTATGAATTATGTTAGGTATTTCAAGACAATATCTTTAAATGTTTTAAATTCTCATCTATTTAAGTTTTTGCGTATCTTATAGAGTCATGTAAGTCATAGTTAGCCATGTCAAGGGTCACTTGGGGCCAACAATGATCTCCGAGTGTCAGCCACGTCCAGGGTGTAGACTTGGAGCATGATATTCCTGATTCCGCCATTGCTCACCTGAATTTGATTCTGAAAAGTCTTACGTACTCCTTAGTGTCTTAGCTAATAGAAAACCTAATTCAAGTTTAGACCTTTCACCCAATCCTTTCCTGAATTGCCCTCGACCTATCTCGCTCAGATTTTGTCTTAGACTAGCCTAAGATGAAATTTTCAACTCATTATTCTAAAAATGTTCTAGCACAATATCTTTCACCAATGATTTACCCATAATGACTGGGGATCGTTACAAACACAAAAGCCACATGGATAAGAATATAGTGGGCCAAACTATGTACCAAATAAGTCCACATAAAAATGATTAACAATATTCTTGTGTTACATCAAATAATTGTTTCATTGTTTCTGCATTTGGTTAATACGCAACACCTTAAAACAATATCACCTTAATTCTCATTTCCCATCATAATTATAATATATTTTTTGTTATATTTAGTTAATATTATTTTTAAAAATATATTGTTGTGTTTTTCACCTTGTGAAGTGAGAATAGTTTTACTAATTTTATTTAAAGCCAAAGTATGCCTAATATTTCTTTAAAATCTCTTTGTTTCCATCTATCAGACGTCACCAAAGATCTTTATTTGATTCACTTATTTTCTCTAGATATTTTTTTATTCTCTTTTGTTACCTTTCAACTTCCGTTATAATGGTGCATAATGATTTTCTTTATTGACATCCGTTAAGCAATTTTATTTGCTCAACTAAAATTTTCAGCGAAAACTCAATAATATATTTCAAATTTAGTGGTTGAGAACAATGCTTTGAGGATAAACTACCAACAAAAAAAATGACAAGCTAATATAATATAGTGTGATTTAAAAAAATTGGTGCACCCTATCATTTTTTTTTGAAGTTTGGATATCCTTAGTCAGATTTCTGTCTCTGTCATTGCTCACCTAAATTTGCTTATGAAAAATCCTACATACTCCTTAATGTCTTGCTAATAGAAAACCTAATTCAAGTTTAGACCTTTCACCCAATTTTTTCCTGGATTGCCCTCAACATACCTTGCTCAGATTTTATCTTAGACTAGCCTAGGTAAAATTTTCAAGTCATTATTCGAAAAGTTTTCTGACCCAATATCTCTCACCAATGATTTAGCCATAATGACCAGGGGATCGCTACAAACGCAAAAGCCATAAGAATAAGAATATAGTGGACTAAACTATGTGCCAAATAAGTCCACATGAAAATGATTAACAATATTCTTGTGTTACATCAAATAATTGTGTCATTATTTCTAGATTAGGTTAATAAGTAACACCTTAAAACAATATCACCTTAATTCTTATTTCCCACCATAATTATAATATATTTTTGGTTAAACTTAGTTAATATGAGATTCGTGAGGATGCGCAGATAGCATATGAATTCCCCATCAATTTGTTTTTGCAGTACTAACATCTATACTATGTATAACATTATTATAAGTAATTCTTTACTGAAAATACTTTTATTCCAACCATAGTTTTATTTTTTATTTGAACTCCTTTTGCTTTACTACGGTCTGAAAGAATGATACAATTTTATATTTATTTATTTAATCTTTAATGTCACGCATACAAAACTGTCAGACATAACTAAGACCCTATGTTCTATATGTGTGCTTTTGGTATTTGTAAAAAAATAAAAAATCCCAAAGTTTGTATTCAATAAAATACCGCTATATATATAAAATTAGGAGGACACGTATACAAATTTCATATCAATGTTTTATTACACAGAGATTAACGTAGACTGTATTTTTATTTCTTATATGAGCAGACATAAGAGACATCATCCTTATATGAATAGACATCAATATAATGACCAAATATAGAAGAGAGACTATGTAGTGTTCAAACAACAAACAAAACATGAGGTATTTGAAGTAGAAACACATCAATTCATGTTGACATGGTGATCATCAACTGCTTTAACGAGACTAACAATATATTCCATCAAACTTATTAGTTCAGGCAGATCTTCATTTGGCCTTTCATATTCTATTGTCCAACACACCAAATCCGTATCGTCTTTTGCATCGATATGAAA
Source organism: Solanum piurae (assembly GCA_029582685.1). NCBI lineage: Eukaryota > Viridiplantae > Streptophyta > Magnoliopsida > Solanales > Solanaceae > Solanum > Solanum piurae. The sequence goes on from JAJOOO010020543.1 coordinate 10,837, forward strand.
TGTTGCCTTGAAGTTTTCATATTTATTCACTATATCTCCTTCAAATTCTTTAAATGTGGTCATCTGTTTTTCCTCATCAATAGCTTCAATTATCTGCTTCAAAATCATCTTTTTCCCTTCTGTCTTACAAATAATTGAGTTAAATGAGAAAACAATAATAATAGAGTTAACATTTAATATGCAAAAATAACGATATATGCGTACAGATCAAATATAATCGCTAACAAGATTTGGTTCTTTTTACGAACTTGATGTCGATAAATATGCGAATTTATAAATTCATTTCGGCCAATTGAACCTTCTCGAACTCTTTCTTTTTAAGAACAAAAAAGATTTGTGCCAAAACAACAGATGCCAAGAAGAACAAAAGTCCTTGGACACGTAATGGATCTTGAATTACTATTTCTGCATCTCCCTGACCAAATCCGCCTACATTAGGATTACTCGTTAATGGTTGATCAAATTTGATAGATTCGCCCCCAGAAACAAGAAATTCAAATCGTTCCAATGCAATCCGCTTTGGAGATGACAAATAACCAATACTTCCTCCGTTCCTATTTACTTGTCAAATATTTTTTCTAATTTGATTTTTCTTTTTACTTGTAATTTTTGATAATTCAAGAAAGGTAAATTTTCTTTTTACCTATCATTCCCTCAATTTATTAACATTGAGGTAATGTCTTTGAAGAATGTGGTGGGTAAATATATTTAGGACCCTATCAATTAATAGGGGTAAAATAGTAAATTCACTACATCAATCATTATTTTCTTAATAAGTGTGTAAGTCAAAATTTGACAAGTAAATAGTTGGGGACGGAGGGTGTATTAAATAGTGTATTTCATCATTAGAAACATTTAATATCATCAAATACTTCTTGTACTTCGATTACTGTTATTAGATGTTTCTTATACTTTGATTAGTGTAGTCTTTGCTTTGTGGTGTATTCACTTTTATTAATTATTTATTTTTCTAGACTGATTTGGACTATTTTTTTAAGCTAACTATCTATCAGAAATAAGTCTCTCTATTTTTTAGGTAGATGTAAGGTCTGCATATATTCTAAGTTCTCCAAACCCCTTTTTATGAGACTACACTGGATATAGTTATGGTGTATGAAGGTTAATAATAATCTTAGCAACTCGGAGAGTTAAACGCCAAGATAGTTTAAGAAAAATGATTTCATCACACGGAAAGTTATTTTCCCCTTCTGATCATGGAAATATTTTTAAAAATTTCTGATAATTAAATAGAGTACTAAAATGACTTTATCATGATCATGAATATTTTTTGAGTTACCATGTTTGTATGTCCATGAAATTTTGGAGCCAACGGTTCCAAAGACACCTTCAAGAAGTTCACAATCTTGAATATGCATAGGGCACATAGTAGAAACATGGTGTGGTTTATGTATAAAAACATCATGAAACACATCCTTGTTAGCCTTCACTTCTATTTTGGCACTCAACACCGACTTTAGACCCATTTCTATATAACCAAATACTACTAATTAAAGGTTTACAAAGCAAAAGGAAAATTATATTCTAGAGAAGAAATGTTGATCCTTTATAATGATTGTTCAACAATATATAGACTAATATAATGTGAAGTTGAGGACAAGGATGTTCAAGGGCAATTTTGTCAATTATCAAAATATCAGCTTAGGGTGTGGTTGGTATAAAGGAAAATATTTTCAATGAAAAAAAGTGATTTTTAAAATTAATTTCTAGTGTTTGATATGTAAGCAAGAAAATATTAATTATCTCAAAAGCATTTATATATTATCTAGCAAAATACTGTGTTTGGTCCAATTTTTTCTTGCTTGTAGGGATGGCAATGGGGTGGTGCGGGGCGGGGGCGGAGCAGGTTGAGCTTAACCCGCAAAATTTTTAATCTGCTCCACCCCACCCCGCATAACATTTTTTTTCATTTTCAACCCGCCCTGCATAGACCCGCTCCGCATGAACCCGCGCCATATACTTTTTTAATATTTTCTTTTTCTAGATAAATTTGATACTAAAAATAAAATTCATAAAAATAAATTCATTTTTTCATTAAGATGTATTAATTTAATAGGATAGTGACTTAAAATTTTATTAAACATGTAAGAAATTGTATTATTTTTTATTGAATCATATTCATTTACTATCTTGCATATTTTAGTAGTTTTAAAGAAATTATCTTAATAAATAATGCTCTATCATTCTTATAACATGTAAAAAAAATTAAATTAAATTTAAACTCACATAAAATCACATATATAGCCTCAATCCACCCCGCCCTGCATCCCACCAGCCTCGCACAACCTTAAACCCGCCTCACCCCGCATAGCCTTAAACCCGCCCCACCCCACATCTGCCATGTCCCATTGCCATCCCTACTTGCTTGGTTGGTCAAAATATTTTTAATACATTTTCTCTAGAAAAACAAGATCCTTAAAAATGAGAAAAATGACTTCTCTAGTGAAAGTAAGGAAAACAAGTCCATAATGACATTCCAAATTTATTTATCTCTTCTCCACCCATCCAAATTCTCTACCCCCGAACCTCCACTCCCTACCTCACATTGTCCATATATATAATATTTAATTTGCTAGATAATATATAAATATTTTTGAGGTAATATTTTCTTGCTTACTTACTAATAAAACATAAGTAAGAAACTGACTTATTTTCTAGGAAAACATTTTTGATGAAAAAATATTTATTTTCCCACCAACATCTAAAATTTTGGGGCCATTTCTTGTCTCAAAAGGTTATTTCTGGTCTATCAGAAGAGTTTGATACTTTTTGAGTTGTGTGATAAAATAGTCCATCGTTGATTTTTAATAAATGTACCAAATCAAAATGTAATAAGTAAAAATAAACAGAGAAAATACTTATCACTTTTAACATATCAAGAAAAAATAATTATTTTTCTATATTTTAACCTTACCGTTAATTACTTATTCTCTAAATTATCTATCAAGACATAATACTAATCATCAATTAATATGAGTAATGTGGTAAAATAGCTCTGGTAATCATTATCCTTTTAATAGATATGCTAAATCCAAATATGACAAGTAAAAGATAATTAATTTAATTTAATTATTTATTATTTTTAAAATCAAATTATAATTCATTAATATTTTTACTTTTGTCTTAAAGAATATAAAAAGTAACTAATAACATTATAAATAAAATTAAACCGTGAAATCAATAATTAAATATAAATAATTTAATTAAAGGGCATAAAAAAAACATAATAAATAAAATCGATAGATGAAGCAATTAAAATTATAGTAAACTAAGAGTCTTACTAAATTTTTTAAAATAGTAGTTCTTCTGTTATAATTTTTTAAATTTTGTGAATTAAATATTTAAAAAGGAATAAGTATTCTTTCGGTCCAATTTACTAAATTGATGGTAAAATATTTTATACTTTAAAATTTAATCAAATCAAAATTTAACTAATTATAATATATTACTTATTTTATATTTTGAGTTATCTCATAATACTTAATATTGCTATTCTTTACTTTCAAAGATGAAATTAAGAACGAAAACACATGAATTACTACATTGATCATAATCTGAACATATAACTTATATAATTAGAGAAGCAAATGAGTTTAAGTAGATTAATATTTACAAAGAGATGACACAAATAACAAATGCATAATTGTAATTTATTTTTAAGAAAATTGCATAACCAATCAATATATAAGAACAAATTCTGGAATAAAATAAAAATATTAGGGCCATTAATTAATATGATATGTAACTTAATTTAATTTATTGTAGATAGAAAATTTTAAAAAGAATACACGTGCGATTTGATACTATATCTATTATCGTTTTCTATCGTAATTATTTAAAAATATTAAAAAATATTTTTTTCTAAAAAATTAATAAATATCTATAAATATATTTAAAATTATTATATTGAGCCCATAGACTATAATTGAGCCCATAGACTGGCCTTTTGGGGATCGTTTGATAGATGTATAAGAATAATGTTAAATATTGTGTATTAGTAATGCTTGTATTAACAATGTATGTATTAGTTATGTACATAAATTATTTTTATGTATTGTTTGATTTGATGCATTAAAAATAACATGCATTGCATAAAAAAAATTATTTACAAAAATACCCTCCACTATAATGGTGCAAAAAATATAAAAAGAGGTTTTGAGGGGTAACTGGGTTTTTAATCATGCTAATGCATGCATTTAAATCATTGCATTGCTAATACCTAGAAATTCATAGTATTAGCAATACACACCTTAACACACAATAGAGTGTATGACTAATATAAATATTAATTATATATAGATTAGAAAAGAGTACCAAACAAGATACCAATAATATATAAGGCTAATACATACATTATTTTTCCTAATACACTCTACTAAACGTCATTGTATAGTATAGGCTAAAGGCCTATTATTACGCGTTGTGTTTTGCATAACACTTACTCTCTCCGTCTCATTTATGTGAGGTATTTTGACTCGGCATGTAGTTTAAGAAAGAAAGGAAGACTTTTAAAATTTGTGGTCCAAAATGAATGATAGAAATTTGTGTGGCTGTAAATCATTTCATTAAAGGTAAAATAGACATTTTATAGCTAAATTGTTACTTGATATAGAAAAGTAAGTCACATAAATTGAGGCATAGGAGTACTATTTTAAAGGGGAGGTGATGTTTCAACAACTTCTACTAGTGGTAGGATACTATTTTTTCCCAAAAGAAACGTGTATGATGAAAACTGAAGATCATTTGAAATTTGATATGGTTGGATACTATTTACCCCTAAATTAGGTTAGTTAAAGATAACTATGTAAGCGTCCTATTACTCTCTAATGAACAAATTAAAAAAATGAATATGATTTTATTTTTAAAAGTATTTTGTTATAAAATATATTTTCTTATTTTTTTTATTATTTAACTTTTTTTCCTTATTATTTTTCTTTTTCTTTCTTAGTTTTTCTTCAAAAATTCATTGTCATCTCCCTTGAAGCTTCTCACTTTCAATGTCACTTTTTATCATAACTCCACCTCTTTTTTTTTACTACTATTAGTTTAACTCTCTTCAATTCTAAAATTATATTTAATTTTTTTTTTTTACATTTTAAATAATTTGATAAACTCATTAGATTTCAAGATGATTAGTAGGTAGCATTTAGTTTTTTTTTGTCCGAATTTCAATTAAGCTATTTCAATTTTTGGGGAATTCATTGATTCTTTAAAAATTATCATTTTCAATTTTGAAGTTATATGAAAAGAAGATAAATTAATTAATGATAGCTTCAAAATTTTGATTTTTCTTAAAAAGATAATTAGTTTTATTATTAATAACTCGACAAAGTCTAGAAAATAGTAACGAAAAAAATGAAGGAGGGGCTCAACTTGACGTGTGGGTAGGGTGAGGGTGGGAGGTGAAGAAGAAGAAAGAAAGAAAGAAAATGGTGGGAGGGATAGTTTGAAAGTGAGGGTGGAAGATGAAACACTATTTAAAATGAAATTAAAATTAAAATAAGTCAAAAAGTAAGAGAGACAGAGAGAGAGAAAAAAAGAAAAAAAAGATAAAGAAAAACTTAAAATGAAAAAAAATTATATTTCAAATAAATTAACACGTGTCACATAATGATTGGCGTGTAATACCACTTGCTTTATAAAATCTGGGACTGGTCGAAAAATGATGTAATGATATAAGTTCGAAATTGTTTAGGGGTGTAATAGGACGCCCGCATAGTTAAGGTGTCGTTTTGAAAATTTGAGACAACTTCATGTGTCACTTTATGTCTTTTCTCTAATTATATTGAATTTATATTTGAAGATAAGAGCACTTGATTAAATATTAATTTCTCGATACTTAAATACTTGCTTATGATAATAATGAAATAACAGAAAATGTTATGAGTATAATCATATTATAGTAAATGCCTATCTTGGGAATTGGATATCGTGTTTTTGGTACTCACCCTTGCCTCAACACTTGTGTAGGTGTCGAGCCTGGACCTGCGTGATCTCTTCCTTCTCCTATTGATCTCGAGGCTCGTCAAGGACTTGAGGAGGTAGTTGCTTGTCATTCGGCGGATCCTCTTTTTCCTTTTCTTATACTTTGTTCTATTTGAGAAACAAAGATTGAGACTTATACTTATTTCTTAATTTAATTTCGCACTTATGTATGTAGTGTCTTGTACACGTCACAACCATAGTTTAGAGGTTTTAATAGAAGACTAAGTTTTCTCCTTATCTTGTTCTTATTTTTACTATTTTCCGCTTTTCTTTCATTTTCGTTGGGTTTAGGCAAACTTGTCTTGGTGGAAAAGGACAAGTGTCATTACGTCCACTTTTGGATCATGACATGACGTTAGTCACAGTGAATATAAAACTCCCCAAAACCACCCATAATCACCCAAGAATATTTTGTAGAAGAGAAAGGGCAATCTAGGGTGAATTTTGATAGTTTTTAATCAGAAATCTTTGAAAAGGCGAGCAATTTGATCCCCCTACCTTGCTATTTATTTTTTTGCCTTAGATGCTGTAATTATGGCCCTAAGAGAGGGTTTGGGTTCATCTTAAGGTGTGAAAAATTCAAGTTTATGATGATTTTACGATGTAAAACTTTAGGTTGTTATAAACACATTTGTTCTTGATTTATTTGCCGTAATTCATTAATGCAACCAAGAAATTGATTGCTTTAGGCGAATTAGAAAAATGACTTCTCTAGTGAAAGTAAGGAAAACAAGTTCATGAGTGGCATTTCAAGTTTATTATCTCTTCTCCACCCATCCAGTATCCCTATCCCTTGATTATCCCACTCCCCACCACTCCCTACTTCATTCTGTCCATATTTTTCTAGATAATATATAAATATTTTTGAGATAATATTTTTTTGCATAAATACTAATAAATAATAAGTAAGAAACTCACTTATTTTCTAAAATATTTTTTATGAAAATTATTCTCCGACCCACCGTCATCTAAAAATTTGGGGCCATTTCTTGTCTGAAAAGGTTATTTCTTGTTTATCAGAAGAGTTTGAGACTTTTTGAGTTGTGTGGTAAAACACTCCTATCATTATTTTTTTTAAATATATTTGTCATTTTTAATATATCAAGAAAAAATAATCATCTTTTTAATAGATATACTAAATTTAAATATGACAATTAAAAGTGAATGTAGAAAGTATTTTATTGTTCCTTGAAATTTACTTTATTTGTCATGTTTACTTAAGATAATTAATTTAATTTAGATATTTATTATTTTTAAAATCAAGTTATAATTCATTCAAATTTTTATTTTTTTCTCTTAAAAATATAAAAAGAAACTAATATGATTAAAAATAGAATTAAACAGTGAAATTAATAATTAACTATAAATAATTTAATTAAAGAGCATAAAAAATAAAACATAATAACAAAATGACCAGATGAAGCAATTAAAATTATAGTAAACTAAGGGGTCGTTTGGTACAAAAATTAATAACGCAGGACTAGTAACGCATGAATTAGTAATGCATAGATTAGTAGTGTAGGAATTAGTAATGCATAGTTTATTTTTATCAAGTGTTTGGTTCATTGTTTTCCACCTCATCTTGTGTTTGGATTAAGACTCTTTAAAAATCTTCTTTTCAATTATACCCTTTTGAATTATTATGTAATTGGGTCAAGACAGATAATAACCGGTCAATATTATTTTTAATGGCCTTCTAACTAGCTATGAGAAGAACAATTTTGTTGTCATGTTTGCTATTTTTTCACTTGAATTATTTGAGGATAAATAATTGTCATCTTAATAAATTGATCATCACAAAATGTCAATTTTCAAAAGATAAATAATCTACTTTAAAATCGAAAAGATCGTCAACAAATGGTAAAATTGAATAAACCATCTACATTTACACATAAAATTGCAAGTTATAATTTAAATATGTATGTAATTTTTTAAATTGTTCAAAATACAAATAATTAGAAAACCACACAAATATATTATACATTCACTTAAGAATTAAGATCACAAACATCATGTAGTGATATATTTATCTTTTTAATTAGTAAATGTTAAATAACTCACATTTCAAATTTGTATTGATTTTATTTAGTAACAAACAACTCTCTCTAAATAATTTGTAAGCTAATTTATTTAAATAAATTTACTAGTACAATTATAAAATATAAAATCAAGAAAATAAACAAAATAATTAAAATGATTTGAGGGATATTTTTGTCTTTACATAGACTTATCCCATGGTATTATATCCTATGTATTACTAATACCTCCAAATGGAAGGTATTAGTAAAACATCCTATAATATCATGTAGGATGGATTAGTTATACATAGGCTCAAATTCCTACCAAATATAGTACTAAATAATATCATACATAATACATGAACTATTTCTTCTAATGCATTTTAAAATACTAGTTCTATTATAACTAGACGTAATATGCCTGTGCATGCAGGGGCCCAACAAATTGAGGTTGTATGAATAAGGAGTACTGTTTATTCTTGAAGTAATTGTCATTTCACAAGTTCCAAATAATGAAACTTAAAATTGGCAAAATACAAGTTCAATTCAGAGGAAAATAAAATTAAAAATCAAAAATATACATCACAAAAATATTTGTCTATAAGCAACACAGCAAGAATGATACACAAGATTCTTGGGTGATCAATTTATCGGTTGCTTGCATATCACAACTCATATAAACACAACACTGCAATCTTCAATATCAGAGAAACGTGTTAAGAAAACATGACTGCATCAACAAAATTAAGTTTTTTTGTTCATATCAATCTTAGAGTTCCATATTAGTAAAGAGGTAATACTCATTAGTGAACAACACATACATGTGAAGAACCTCAGTTCCACATGTTCAGTTATCTCTAACTTTCTCATTAAGCTACACTAGGAAATAGAAATTGGTGATGGTGATTATGCCATAACAGAGAGCCATCCAAGATCTTAATTGAATTGAAGAGTCAACATTATGTTACATTCAACACAAAGGGAGATATGAAAAGATCTAAGAGTGTGATGTCCTTATTTTCATTATATACTAATTTAGTAATTACCAACTTTGAGAAAACTTGTAATAAGTGTCATTTAGGATTTATATACTAAAATATTTTTACCACCAGGTGATTACATAAATATCCTGCAAAAGTATCATATTGTAGCTAACTGTTTTAACTTAAAGAAATCAATTAAAAATGAAGCCTTGAAACCAGAAAAATTACCGCAATGACCAGCAAATTTGGTTATTTTTTCCCAAAAGAAACGTGTATGATTAAAATTGAAGATCATTTGAATTTTGAAGTGGTTGGATACTAACTACCCCTAAATTTGGTTAGTTAAAGATAATAGTTATATTGAATTTATATTTGAAAATAAGAGCACTTGTATTATGATGATCAAATATTAATTTATCGATACTTAAATACTTGCTTATGATAATAATGAAATAACAGAAAATGTTATGAATATATTCATATTATAGTAAATGACTATCATGGGTACCGTGTTGTTGATACTTGTGTGATCTCTTCCTCCTTCTATTGATCTCGAGGCTCATCAAGGACTTGAAGAGGTAGCTGCTTGTCATTCAGTGGATCCTCTTTTTCCTTTTCTTATACTTTGTTCTATTTGAGAAACAAAGATTGAGACTTGTACTTATTTCTTAATTTCACACTTATGAATGTAGTCATGTCTTGTACACGTGACAACCAAATTTTAGGGGTTCTAATAGAAGACTAACACTCTGTTTGGATCATTGTTACCCATTGTATTGTATTGTATCGTTACTATACCTACAATGTTTGTTTTGATTGTTACTTGAAATATATTGTATTGTTAAATTTAGTTCCCCTATTTTATGGAACAACCGATTTGGTGTGTTCCCATTGTTACTTAATTTCTTTTTCCAATTATATCTTTACATAATATTTCAAAATACTATTTTACCTTTTATCTTATATTATTTAATTCTAGTCAAACCTCCTACCCTAGAATAATGAAGGATATTTTAGTAAATTTATAAATTACAATACGATACAATCAAACCAGATAATTAAAATATTATTAAACAATAACAAACAATACAGTCTAGCCAAACATTGTATCTACCATACATTACAGTACAATAAAGTACAATACAATACAATACATTATGAAATAATGGATAACAATGATCCAAATAGAGTGTAAGTTTTTCGCTTTATCTTGTCCTTATTTTTACTATTTTCCGCTTTTATTTTGTTTTCGTTGGGTTCACGCAGACTTGTATTGGTGGAAAGAAACAAGTGTCATCACGTCCATTTTTGGGTCATTACATGACGTTAGTTATAGTAAATATAAAACTCCCCAAAACCACTCATAATCACCCAAGAACATTTTGTAGAAGAGAAAGGGCAATGTAGGGTGAATTTTGATAGTTTTTCATCAGAAATCTTCGAAAAGGCGAGCAATTCGATCTCTCTACCTTGCTATTTTAATTTCTTGGCCTTAGATGCTGTAATTATAGACCTAAGAGAGGGTTTGGGTTCATCTTAAGGCGGGAAAAATTTAGGTTTATGATGATTTTACTGTGTAAAACCTTAGGTTGTTATAAACACATTTGTTCTTGATTTATTTACTGTAATTCATTAATGCAATCAAGAAATTGGTAACTTTAGGCGAATTAGTGGTGGAATAACCCTTGTTTGGGTGAAAAATCTCGACATTGGTTTAGAATTTGGGATTAAGATATAAACCAGAAATAATTAGGTCAATTGTGATTGATTTTGTACTATATTATTATTTTAGACCGAGAGCAAGTTAAAAGTTTCACAAAAAGGGTCAAAGGTTCATGATCAGACTTCTGCAATAACTGTTTGGCGCCCAGTCAGACTAGGCCTTTTTAACTAAATAGTTAGACTTTTCTTTACTTACATTATATTATATCTTATGGATTTATGGAAATTGCATGTATAGGCCTTCAGAAACGGAGTCTGAATGATTGAAAATGTGGCTAGTTGTGTGTCACAACCAAGCCTACACCCTGGATGTGACACATCGTACAAGACTCCGAAAAGCTTCATACAAGCCTCATATCATTCATAACATAAGATAATAGAAATAGTGCAAAATTAAAACCTTTCTTTAAATCCATAAAATTGAAAAACTTCATTTAAAACAGCGGAAGTCTACTAGTCTCACATGGCCATCTAAAAACAATCTTCAAAATAAAAGTAGGGTCACGACCCTTTACAATAGAAAGTCTAAAATAGTCTATTACAATAAAAGATATGAAACATCAAAACTACTTATCCTCGAATCCATGAGGACATACCACTAGTCTTGGAAGAACTCAATCCAAGCCTTGAGCCACGAGGGGAATCAAATTGAGTGCCAATCCCTACACTTCGCAGAAAATAGAAGAATATGGGTTAGCACAATTAAGTACTAAGTATGATAGCCATGCAAAAACCATGCTTAAAACAGACATTTTGGTTGAAAATGATGCATATGCCAATTTTGAGAAAATATCATGAACTTTAGCAAAAAAGCATAAGATACAAGTACAAGCATCATATAAGTCATTTCATCACATTAGAACATAATCAACATATAAGCCATTTCATCATATTAGAGCCTTCACCTTAAGTAACCCCAAGCTATACTTTGTGCAATGTATGAATAACGTCCCATACCACCATCCACACCAAATACCAAATTAAAGCCACCAAAAGTGAACTTACCATTCTTCCTTTTCATCATTGGACAATACTCATACATAAGAAACATAAGCATTTCATTAGTCATAACAAGGAAGTAACTCATAATACAATCCAAGTAAAGCATGCATCATCACATTAAGCATATAAGTCAACATTCTTCATTATCTTCATTAAGAGCACATTCATTTCATTTAACATTATAACATAAAGGAACACACCATGACTACTCTCAAAGCCTACTTGTGCAATGCATAGATGACATCCCATACTACCACACATACTAAGTAGTGCATTCTTGAGAAGCCATAGTTTGTGGGGGTAAACCTTAACCGACATAGACCATGTGAGCAATTCAAGGAATCCCGGTGTCACCCTTACCGGATAAGGATTCCTACTTGTCTAAGGTAGGACCGTTAACATTTAGCTTAGATGGATCCACTAGCTAATATCCTATGTGGGCACATAGTTATGGGATAATGAGATTGATATTAGATACCCCGCCTCATCTCACGGATGAGCATCCATATCAAGAGATTGTTACTAGATACCTTGCCTCAACTCCCGGATGAGCATCCATTTCAATTTATATCCACTCGGTGCTTAGTATTATGTCACGCCTCAAATCTTATTAAGACGGACAGGCACCCGATGCCCTAAAGGCCCGAGAGAACCAACATGTAACTTGTGCTTACTATGCATATAACTATGACAATCTTGTGACAAGTTCACATATGATGCAACGATACAAACCAACATAAGTAGACCCAAAACCTATATACAAGACTTGGCCGTTGAGGCCACAACTGAACCATATACATAAGTCTACAAAGCCTCTAAAAGATAAAAAAAACTTAGAGTAGGTCGGGACAGACCCTGCCTTACTCTTAACTACGATACGATACCAAAATGAATCTACCAAGGACTCAGTAAAGCTCCGAATCAATCTGGAGCTCACCAAAAAGTAGCTGAGTGTCGTGTGCTCCTACCGAGGAGGTCTACTAGCTGAAGTACTTGTGCCTGCAGCATGAAATGCAGTGTCCCCCGCTAGGGACGTCAGTACGAGAAAATGTACTGAATATGTAAGGAAATAACATATATAAAATAAGAGTTCGAATGAAACTAAGTATTAATACATGTGTGCATAAATCAGAACAGAAGACCACCTTTGTTAATTCTTGTGGGATCATGTATGTTACATTCTTGTCTTTACCTTTCTGTGTGTTATGATCTTTATAAGGCATGTGATACGAATGACCAGCTGATCAGTGGTAGAAGAGGATGACCCATGCTAGGCATTTTAACCCCTGGGATGCGGTCCTCATAATTAC